>CAWWDY010000813.1:0-99962 GCA_963942605.1 Poecilus cupreus | reverse complement strand
GCTATTATACGCGACAGAAACATGAATATGACAGTTTAAATACTTGAAAACGGTGTTTTGTATGCTTTTGCATGCTTAAAACAGCATTTTTATCTTGCTTTCACCAACATTAGCTATTATACACGACAGAAACATGAATATGGCAGTTTAAATACTTGAAAACAGCATTTTGTATGTTTTTGCAAGCTGATATCATCTATTTTATCTTGATTTTGCAAACATAAGCCATTACACATGACATATACATGAATATGACAGTTTAAATACTTTAAAACGGTGTTTTGTACGCTTCTGCATGCTTAAAACAGCATTTTTAACATGCTTTCACCAACATTAGCTATTATACACGACAGAAACATGAATATGACAGTTTAAATACTTGAAAACGGTGTTTTGTATGCTTTTGCATGCTTAAATCAGAATTTTTATCTTGCTTTCACCAACATTAGCTATTATACACGACAGAAACATGAAAATGACAGTTCAAATACTTGAAAACGGTGTTTTGTATGCTTTTGCATGCCTAAAACGGCATTTTTATCTTGCTTTCACCAACATTAGCTATTATACACGACAGAAACATGAATATGACAATTTAAATACTTGAAAACAGCATTTTGTATGTTTTTGCAAGCTGATATCATCTATTTTATCTTGATTTTGCAAACATAAGCCATTACACATGACATATACATGAATATGACAGTTTAAATACTTTAAAACGGTGTTTTGTACGCTTCTGCATGCTTAAAACAGCATTTTTAACATGCTTTCACCAACATTAGCTATTATACACGACAGAAACATGAATATGACAGTTTAAGTACTTGAAAACGGTGTTTTGTATGCTATTATACACGAGAGAAACATGAATGTGACAGTTTAAATACTTGAAAACATCATTTTGTATGTTTTTACAAGCTGAAAACAGCTATTTTATCTTGATTTTGCAAACATAAGCCATTACACACGACATATACATGAATATGACAGTTTAATTACTTGAAAACGGTGTTTTGTATGCTTTTGCATGCTTAAAACATCATTTTTATCTTGCTTTCACCAACATTAGCTATTATACACGACAGAAACATGAATATGACAGTTTAAATACTTGAAAACATCATTTTGTATGTTTTTACAAGCTGAAAACAGCTATTTTATCTTGATTTTGCAAACATAAGCCATTACACACGACATATACATGAATATGACAGTTTAATTACTTGAAAACGGTGTTTTGTATGCTTTTGCATGCTTAAAACTGCATTTTTATCTTGCTTTCACCAACATTAGCTATTATACACAACAGAAACATGAATATGAGAGTTTAAATACTTGAAAACGGTGTTTTGTATGCTTTTGCATGCTTAAAACAGCATTTTTATCTTGCTTTCACCAACATTTGCTATTATACACGACAGAAACTTGAATATGACAGTTCAAATACTTGAAAACGGTGTTTTGTATGCTTTTGCATGCTTAAAACGGCATTTTTATCTTGCTTTCACCAACATTAGCTATTATACACGACAGAAACATGAATATGACAATTTAAATACTTGAAAACAGCATTTTTGTATGTTTTTGCAAGCTGAAAACAACTATTTTAGCTTGATTTTGCAAACATAAACCATTACACACGACATATACATGAATATGACAGTTTAAATACTTGAAAACGGTGTTTTGTTTGCTTTAGCATGCCTAAAACAGCTTTTTTATCTTGCTTTCACCAACATTAGCTATTAAAAACGACAGAAACATGAATATGACAGTTTAAATACTTGAAAACAGCATTTTGTATGTTTTTGCAAGCTGAAAACAGCTATTTTATCTTGCTTTTGCAAACTAAGCCATTACACACGACATATACATGAATATGACAGTTTAAATACTTGAAAACGGTGTTTTGTATGCTTTTGCATGCTAAAAACAGCATTTTTATCTTGCCTTCACCAACATTAGCTATTATACACGACAGAAACATGAATATGACAGTTTAAATACTTGAAAACAGCATTTTGTATATTTTGCAAGCTGAAAACAGCTATTTTGTCTTGATTTTGCAAACATAAGCCATTACACACAACATATACATGAGTATGATAGTTTAAATACTTGAAAACGGTGTTTTGTATGCTTTTGCATGCTTAAAACAGCATTTTTATATTGCCTTCACCAACATTAGCTATTATACACGACAGAAACATGAATATGAGAGTTTAAATACTTGAAAACAGCATTTTGTATGTTTTTGCAAGCTGAAAACAGCTATTTTATCTTGATGTTGCAAACATACACCATTACACACGACATATACATGAGTATGACAGTTTAAATACTCGAAAACGGTGTTTTGTATGCTTTTGCATGCTTAAAACAGCATTTTTATCTTGCTTTCACCAATACTAGCTATTATACACGACAAAAACATGAATATGACAGTATAAATACTTGAAAACGGTGTTTTGTTTGCTTTTGCATGCGTATAACAGCATTTTTATCTTGCTTTCACCAACATTAGCTATTATACACGACAGAAACATGAATATGACAGTTTAAATACTTGAAAACAGCATTTTGTATGTTTTTGCAAGCTGAAAACAGCTATTTTATCTTGATTTTGCAAACATAAGCCATTACACACGACATATACATGAATATGACAGTTTAAATACTTGAAAACGATGTTTTGTATGCTTTTGCATGCTTAAAACTGCATTTTTATCTTGCTTTCACCAACATTAGCTATTCACGACAGAAACATGAATATGACAGTTTAAATACTTGAAAACAGCATTTTGTATGTTTTTGCAAGCTGAAAACAGCTATTTTATCTTGATTTTGCAAACATAAGCCATTACACACGACATATACATGAATATGACAGTTTAAATACTTGAAAACGGTGATTTGTATGCTTTTGCATGCTTAAAACTGTGTTACCCTACAAAACCGTGGTGGTTATGCAGGCGTAACTGTGCTCCTTGATGGAGGCGGCTAGCTAAATAGATCAGTGGAGATGGGTGTGGGTCGATTTTCGGTTCTAGGAAATCGATAACAACAGTAATATTAAAGAGGGCGCCACGCGGTCGCTTTACAGCCAGCGGTACCCAACCGCGAAGGTACCAGGAGCAAAAACAATAATCGAGGCGCGCAGGAAGGTAACGGATACAGCGCAAGGAAATGGTATACGAGGAGTGCATCCGCTGCGCAACCGTCAGCAGCAACCAAGACGTTGGAGACCTGTTCGGAAAACACGACAAAACAAATAACACTAAATAAATATATACAACAATACCAGCGCGCTCAGTAACTCATCATACTTACCGTGATTTATGTATCACAGAACGAGATAATAGTAATAAAGTAGCACTCACTTTGTCACCACTGATTGATTGGATAGGTTGGGTAAGTTTCCTTACATTCAAACACAGAAAAGTTAAAGTAAAATATTTACTGCGTTGGATGAACGTGTAATAACCAAAAACACAAAGAAAAGCTACGCACTGTGTTGGGGTGACGCGAGGAAGAGCAGCCAATGCTGTCTTGAGTAAATGACGTGAGTGAAATACCGTAACGTTTATACACTGCCCGCAAATAAAGTACAAAAGTTCTAAAACAGAGGACCCTAGGTCGATCGACGTCGGTTTACAACAATGGGGTTGAGCGTATAAGACGTATAAGAACAATAAAACGATTCTCGAATTACCCCAGACAAGGCGTTGCGAAATCAACAGTAAATAATAATTGAAATTATAATAATTGAAATTATGGTAATTGAATTTACAACAATCAATAAAAATGTGCAATCGTGAAGTTATATAAAGCAACATGTAATAGTATTAATAACTAGACCAATCGAAGTGTTTCTGATAATAATCAAAACTGACAGAATAAACTCGGCAACAATTGAAACAACTGACCAAATACACAAAATCAGGGCGATAAAGTTCGCGGGAGAAATAACAAGTAGCTAACAGTTATAATAATTCACTTAGCTGTACGACGAGCCACTACTGGACGCTGGAGTACCCCTTGCCCCTCGCTCCGCGCTCTACTGGGCCACCAATATCTGGATCGCTGGATCTGGCTCGCGGCGGATGCACTTGGCGGTCTGGGCTGAGACGCAGGACACCGAAGGCTGCTGGTCGGGTACCAAGGAAGCTGGGTATGCGCTGCTTGAGTTTGAGCGCATTCACGAGGCGTGAAGATGGAACAATGGCGGTCGCCGACCGTTTATTTTAAATCCTCAACAACTGAGCGATTCCGGAGAGTGCACACGAAATATCACACAAACACTGCTCCCGGAACTACGTTTGGTGATTACCCAAAATCCCCAAAACTGGGTGTTGTAGAAACAATATTAGTAAACAACCCAAACTCATAAACTCGGTACGACTTCAACTTGTTCTCGCTTCGTATCTTTCTTTCTCAACTTCCCACTGACTTGTGTGTAAAATTTTTAATTTTTAAGAAAGAGAGAGATGGACAAGGACAGCTATACGAATTTAAGAAGAAAACAAGGAAAGTGTCAGAACACTAGCGACAACAATAAAAAACGGCAACTAAAGGCGTGTATACAATGCACAATCTCGCAGGAAAGGCAGGCAAACAAGGGAATTAAATGTGAAAGGTAGTTTAAGGGTTATTATTAATAATCGAGGGTGTACTGTAGTTTATGTTTATAACAAAAATAAAGGTCTAAATATTTAAACTAAGTTTTATCAAATACGCGGCGTTATAGCTGCACCTTTACACACTAATGACGCCTGCGCGTTTAAACAATTCTAAAGTGTCAACAAGATATCAACAAATAAGTCCTTGGAATAAAAAAGGGAAATAATTCTAATATGTGGCAACTAAAGCACGGCAATAAATCAAATCTAACTATTGTAACTCATTACAGGTAAGTGTAAAACAAGAGATTATTAGGTTACATTGATCAATTCTTTAACTACACAATTTTACTTTTAGGTTAGTAGAGGAAAGGAAACCAATAAATTCATGAGGAAGGATCTACAGGATATGAACAAAAAAAAGGAATGGGATACGAAATTGACACGTAACAATCCCCCTCTCACTTCCGTGAGGAAAAATAGGAATATTTTTTCTCATAGCGGAATAAATCTACCGAAACTGAATCTACCCAAAACATAAACGAGATAAGAAACGAAAACACTAACTCCAATTATTGAACGTGGAAGTGGAAGTGGAAGTGGAAGTGGAAGTGGAAGTGAACTACATAATCTACTCGGATTTTTCGGACTGTGTATCGTCCTCAATAGGGCCTGGTTTCAGGTCCTTTACGTGCCATATTCCCTTGTCTTTTCCTTTACGATCACATAAACCGTAAGTAGTACTGGACATTTTCTTTCGAATCGTAAAAGGACCGACATATTTAGGCGCGAGTTTTCCGGCAAAATACTCGGCTGCATTCGATAGCGCAAAATTTCGTCTCCATACAGATTGTCCAACATGATATTCTACGGCACGTCGTCTTAAATCATAGTGTGACTTGGAGTGTAAGTATGCACGATCTAAACGTTTACGAATATCATTATATAATTTTTCAAAACCAACAGGGCGTCGTTCAGCTATATTTCGACGATCATAGTCAATACGACCGTCTTCATCAACTGCACTACGCTTAAATTCGTCACCAGATATCACGTGTTCGCGACCGAAGTTAATAAAGTAGGGCGTATGACCGGTGGCTTCATGGATCAGTGTGCGGATGGCACAACTTACAGCTGGAAGGTAAATATCCCACGTACGTTGATTCTGACTGACGTACAACGACAACATGGTTTTTATCACGCGATTAACTCTTTCAGATGGATTATTTTGGGGGTGGTACAAAGCATTGTACATAATTTTTACGCTATACTTCTCGCAAAGCTGCCGAAACTCACGACTACGATACTGTTTCCCGTTATCGCAGATAACATACTGCGGTACACCAAATAACAGAAAAACTTGCTCCTCAATATTTCTAACGACAGACTGTGCAGTTGCTGCACGAAGGGGGAACGTCAACACGAATTTGCTGTAGTAATCAGCAACAACAAGAACGTAACGGTAACCTCGGGAAGAAGGCGAAAGTGGTCCAATTAGATCAGTGCTGATCAATTGAAACGGTCGAGAAATTTTGGGTCTAGAACCCATAAAACCTAGGGCGCGCTGTTGCACGGCTTTGTGCGCCACGCACGTTGTGCATTTACGAATGTAGGACGCTACGTCACTCCTCATCTTAGGCCAGTAATAATTCTGCCTCGATTTACTGTACGTCATATTCATGCCAGGGTGGCCGCTAGTCGGTACGTCGTGCGCTGCTTTCATGAGTGTCCTAAGTTCATTTTTAGGTACTACACGTTTCAAATATTCATCTTCTTCTGCAAGTTCAGGAATTTTTGCTGCAACATATTTGTAAAGAATACCATCCGAGACACGCCATAGCGGAAACTTCCTAAGCGACGACAATACTCGCTCTTTAAGCGATATATACCATTTATTCGCGATATTTACGTCCGTATTAGCCGGCATAACATTAACTTGATCTGCGATAACGACACCACGAGACAAACAGTCCGGTATGACATGGTCTTTTCCCTTTCTATGTATAATATCGAATTTATAGTGTTGCAATTTCAGAGCCCATCTACAAAGTCTTCCGGAAGGATCTTCGATTTTGTTTAACCAAACTAGAGAGTGGTGGTCGGTGATTACGGTGAATTGTGACCCTTCAAGGTATGGCCGGAGTTTCTCGAGCGCCCACATAACAGCTAAGCACTCTCTTTCAGTGGCGGAGTAATTTATCTCAGCTTTACTCAAGGAACGACTCAGGAAACATATCACATGCTCAACACCGTCACTGACTTGCGATAACACTGCTCCTAACCCGAATGCGCTGGCGTCGGTCTGCACCACGAAAGGAAGATTGAAATCAGGGCATACTAATATCGGCGCAGAGATCAAGTACTCTTTAAGACGCTGAAAGGAGTCCTGGCATTCTGGAGTCCATTGCCATTTTTGTTTCTTTCTCAAAAGATTCGTTAACGGAGCACTTATAGTCGAAAAATCTTTCACAAAACGCCGGTACCACGACGTCATACCCAAAAATCTACGTACATCACCTACACACGTTGGCGTGGGAATATCCAATATTGCCTGAACCTTGTCAGGATCAACCTGTAATCCATTTTTATTGACAACATAACCCAAATACTTCAGCTCAGGACGACAGAACTGACACTTTTCTTTACTTAGCGTCAACCCAGCGGCTATTACTCGCTCAAAAATCTTCTTCAGAATGTCAAGATGTTTTTCAAAGCTCTCGGACAAGACGATAATGTCGTCGAGATAGACAAACACATTTGGCTCTAAATCAGGACCTAAAACTTTTTCTATCAGACGCTGCCAAGTTGCTGGGGCGTTAGACAGACCAAACGGCATCCTCTTGAACTGATTTGGACCACGACCAGGCACGGTAAAGGCGGTATATTCACGACAATGTTCAGCGACAGGGATTTGCCAATACGCAGACTTAATATCGAGAGAGGACAAATATTTAGCTCCACTTAAGCGGTCGAGAATTGACGACACATACGGAATAGGATAGGCGTCCTTTTTCGTAACTTTGTTTAATTTCCGGTAGTCAACGCAAAATCTGTAATCTCCGTGTTTCTTGGGCACCATCAACACAGGTGACGACCAAGGGCTGCTTGAGGGTTCTATAATATCGTCTTTGAGCATTTTCTCCAATTCTGTATCGATATGCTTCTGCACATGAGGCGACACTCGGTAGTACCTCTGCTTAATGGGTGGAGAGTCCGTGATAATTTCATGTTGCACTAACGTGGTGCAACCAAGAGAGCCACTCATCTTCTGCCACTGAATTTCCAAAAATTTGTCTAAGTCTTGTTGTGGTGTGACGCTTAAATCAGACTGCGATACTACGATTGAATCGGTACTAACGGTCTCAATTTTTGCGGAAAACTTCCACTCGTCACGTCTCATGTCTGGAACAATACTCATCGCGCACCAGAAGTCGATACCGAGAATAACGGGAGTCGCGACATCCGGAACAACCAAAAATTTAATAAGACGCAATTTATTCATCAATACAACTGGTACCGTTACTGAACCGATTGATAAGCATTGTTTCCCGTTAGCTACTTGACATGAGGGGGTTTCAGACGTATTTAACGGAATATTTAAATTTTTCAGGGATTCCCATCCTTGTCTACCTACGATCGAGCACGTAGCGCCAGAGTCTAAGAGTCCCAAAATTTTCCTACCGAAAATGGATATCTCGAGATACGGTCTCTGATCCTCACCGAGATGAGACAAAATATAATTAACGATAGCTACGTTTTGTTCGCGTTGTTTGGTCGTTATATTCGGAACGACGGGAGATACTACACGACCTTCTAATACCCCGCGCGACCGTTTCCCGAACATCTAGGGCAAGTACGCGTCGTTACGCTGACTTTACCACACCGAAAACAATGTTTACGAGAAGGTGCTCTACATTCGGACGACCGGTGTCCAACTTTATCGCAATTCCAACATTTCATTGGGGATCTCTCAGGCTGTGAAGGGTGAACGTTCACGGATTCGGACTCTACGGCAGCTGTCCGATGTCCGCGCGGCTTCCGATAAGCGAGATCAGGTTCATAAGATTGGTGAGCTGGTGGTGGTGGTCGATATTCCTCCATATTAATTTCTTCTATTTCTCTACAGGCTTCGTCAAGGTCGTCGATGGATTGAAATTTCCGCCCTACTAAACCTTGTCGTAAATATGGTAACAGATTCCGTCTTATGCGAGATAATCGTTCACTCTCTGGTGGCATTTCAGTGAGACGTCGATATAGGACTTCCATATTTGCAATAAAGACCGAAACTTTTTCGTTTTTGCCTTGTGTACGATCACGGATTTCGTCTCGCAAATGATCCTCATAATCACACGGTAAGAAAGTAGACTTCAACGCTATAACTAACTCGTCCCACGAAAATATGCGGTGCTTTTTTGCCCTAAACCAAGTGAGTCCATCACCGGTGAATAAATCGGTTGCGGAAGCGAAAAGTTGAGCTTTCGATACTCCACGGGCTACTCGTAGTTCTTCTATACGCGTAAGAAAGTTCGATAAACTAGATTCACCGTCAAACGATATATTCCATTTATGTATAACCGACCTAGTACTTTCCGATGCGTCGCAGCGAGTTGCGGCTAAATTGACAGAGATAGAGTCGATAGCGCGAGATAATTGTGATTCTAAATCTGTTATACGTAGACGAGGACTGGAGCTTGCATTGGGGATCGCGTCGGGTTCGGTATCATCGATCTCCGTTTGATCTTGTTCTTGAAATGATTCTTCATGCTCTTTCACTAATGACGCGGAAGCTTGAGTGGAATATTTTGTACACAAATTAAGTAAATACTGTTTACACCGTGCTGTTAGGGTTGAGTGTTTTCCCTTGTCGGCTTCAGCGGTTGGTTTGATACGACCTAAGCGGAGTTTAACGTGCGTAAGCCGAGATCCTAGTCGAGCAAATTCATTCTGGTAGTTATCTGTTTTAAATTTATCTACGCCGGCACCTAAATCCTTGAGTATACTTTCGCAGATTGTAATTTCTGATGACGCCAGGAGAAAGGACTCGAAAGTCGGAGAAGGTTTACCCGATCTCTCTAAACGAAGAAGTTCACGAAGTTTTTCTCGTTTTCCCCGAGAAGTCGATGGTATCTCACTACCTCTCAAAAGTAATTCGTAAGTAAGCTCATCCTTAAGTAGACGATTGGGATCAATTTTAATGTCCATCTTTATTTTAAACGAAATGTAGTTCAACCCAAACTAACCAATAATAACTAACTAATAATACCGGAAAAGATACAAAAATTTACCTAACTATCGAAAATGAAAGAAAAACTACCAAATTAACCTAACTAATAACGATACTAAATGCGCCTAAACGACCTAACTAAGTTGTTGCGATGGTTTAAGGGAAGAGAAGGGTCTCAAACGTTGGTTGCCAAATTTTTTGTCGAGCCCCACACGTTGGGCGCCAAGCTTGTTACCCTACAAAACCGTGGGGGTTATGCAGGCGTAACTGTGCTCCTTGATGGAGGCGGCTAGCTAAATAGATCAGTGGAGATGGGTGTGGGTCGATTTTCGGTTCTAGGAAATCGATAACAACAGTAATATTAAAGAGGGCGCCACGCGGTCGCTTTACAGCCAGCGGTACCCAACCGCGAAGATACCAGGAGCAAAAACAATAATCGAGGCGCGCAGGAAGGTAACGGATACAGCGCAAGGAAATGGTATACGAGGAGTGCATCCGCTGCGCAACCGTCAGCAGCAACCAAGACGTTGGAGACCTGTTCGGAAAACACGACAAAACAAATAACACTAAATAAATATATACAACAATACCAGCGCGCTCAGTAACTCATCATACTTACCGTGATTTATGTATCACAGAACGAGATAATAATAATAAAGTAGCACTCACTTTGTCACCACTGATTGATTGGATATGTTGGGTAAGTTTCCTTACATTCAAACACAGAAAAGTTAAAGTAAAATATTTACTGCGTTGGATGAACGTGTAATAAACAAAAACACAAAGAAAAGCTACGCACTGTGTTGGGGTGACGCGAGGAAGAGCAGCCAATGCTGTCTTGAGTAAATGACGTGAGTGAAATACCGTAACGTTTATACACTGCCCGCAAATAAAGTACAAAAGTTCTAAAACAGAGGACCCTAGGTCGATCGACGTCGGTTTACAACAATGGGGTTGAGCGTATAAGACGTATAAGAACAATAAAACGATTCTCGAATTACCCCAGACAAGGCGTTGCGAAATCAACAGTAAATAATAATTGAAATTATAATAATTGAAATTATGGTAATTGAATTTACAACAATCAATAAAAATGTGCAATCGTGAAGTTATATAAAGCAACATGTAATAGTATTAATAACTAGACCAATCGAAGTGTTTCTGATAATAATCAAAACTGACAGAATAAACTCGGCAACAATTGAAACAACTGACCAAATACACAAAATCAGGGCGATAAAGTTCGCGGGAGAAATAACAAGTAGCTAACAGTTATAATAATTCACTTAGCTGTACGACGAGCCACTACTGGACGCTGGAGTACCCCTTGCCCCTCGCTCCGCGCTCTACTGGGCCACCAATATCTGGATCGCTGGATCTGGCTCGCGGCGGATGCACTTGGCGGTCTGGGCTGAGACGCAGGACACCGAAGGCTGCTGGTCGGGTACCAAGGAAGCTGGGTATGCGCTGCTTGAGTTTGAGCGCATTCACGAGGCGTGAAGATGGAACAATGGCGGTCGCCGACCGTTTATTTTAAATCCTCAACAACTGAGCGATTCCGGAGAGTGCACACGAAATATCACACAAACACTGCTCCCGGAACTACGTTTGGTGATTACCCAAAATCCCCAAAACTGGGTGTTGTAGAAACAATATTAGTAAACAACCCAAACTCATAAACTCGGTACGACTTCAACTTGTTCTCGCTTCGTATCTTTCTTTCTCAACTTCCCACTGACTTGTGTGTAAAATTTTTAATTTTTAAGAAAGAGAGAGATGGACAAGGACAGCTATACGAATTTAAGAAGAAAACAAGGAAAGTGTTAGAACACTAGCGACAACAATAAAAAACGGCAACTAAAGGCGTGTATACAATGCACAATCTCGCAGGAAAGGCAGGCAAACAAGGGAATTAAATGTGAAAGGTAGTTTAAGGGTTATTATTAATAATCGAGGGTGTACTGTAGTTTATGTTTATAACAAAAATAAAGGTCTAAATATTTAAACTAAGTTTTATCAAATACGCGGCGTTATAGCTGCACCTTTACACACTAATGACGCCTGCGCGTTTAAACAATTCTAAAGTGTCAACAAGATATCAACAAATAAGTCCTTGGAATAAAAAAGGGAAATAATTCTAATATGTGGCAACTAAAGCACGGCAATAAATCAAATTTAACTATTGTAAATCATTACAGGTAAGTGTAAAACAAGAGATTATTAGGTTACATTGATCAATTCTTTAACTACACAATTTTTCTTTTAGGTTAGTAGAGGAAAGGAAACCAATAAATTCATGAGGAAGGATCTACAGGATATGAACAAAAAAAGGAATGGGATACGAAATTGACACGTAACAATGTTTGAAAAATCAAGATCAAAATGCTGTTTTAAGCATGCAAAAGAATACAAAACACCGTTTTCAAGTATTTAAACTGTCATATTCATGTTTCTGTCGTGTATAATAGCTAATGTTGGTGAAAGCAAGATAAAAATGCTGTTTTAAGCATGCAAAAGCATACAAAACACCGTTTTCAAGTATTTAAACTGTCATATTCATGTTTCTGTCGTGTATAATAGCTAATGTTGGTGAAAGCAAGTTAAAAATGCTGTTTTAAGCATACAAAAGCATACAAAACACCGTTTTCAAGAATTTAAACTGTCATATTCATGTATATGTCGTGTGTAATGGCTTATGTTTGCAAAATCAAGATAAAATAGCTGTTTTCACCTTGCAAAAACATACAAAATGCTGTTTTCAAATATTTAAACTGTCATATTCATGTTTCTGTCGTGTATAATAGCTAAAGTTGGTAAAAACAAAAAAAAATGCTGTTTTAAGCATACAAAAGCATACAAAACACCGTTTTCAAGTATTTAAACTGTCATATTCATGTATATGTAGTGTGTAATGGCTTATGTTTGCAAAATCAAGATAAAATAGCTGTTTTCAGCTTGCAAAAACATACAAAATGCTGTTTTCAAGTATTTCAACTGTCATATTCATGTTTCTGTCGTGTATAATAGCTAATGTTGGTGAAAGTAAGATAAAAATGCTGTTTTAAGCATGCAAAAGCATACAAAAAATCGTTTTCAAGTATTTAAACTGTCATATTCATGTTTCTGTCGTGTATAATAGGTAATGTTGGTGAAAGCAAGACAAAAATGCTGTTTTAAGCATGCAAAAGCATACAAAACACCGTTTTCAAGTATTTAAACTGTCATATTCATGTATATGTCGTGTGTAATGGCTTATGTTGGCAAAATCAAGATAAAATATCTGTTTTCAGCTTGCAAAAACATACAAAATGCTGTTTTCAAGTATTTAAACTGTCATATTCATGTTTCTGTCGTGTATAATAACTAATGTTGGTGAAAGCATGATAAAAATGCTGTTTTAAGCGTGCAAAATCATACAAAACACCGTTTTCAAGTATTTAAACTGTCATATTCATGTATATGTCGTGTGTAATGGCTTATGTTTGCAAAATCAAGATAAAATAGCTGTTTTCAGCTTGCAAAAACATACAAAATGCTGTTTTCAAGTATTTAAACTGTCATATATATGTTTCTGTCGTGTATAATAGCTAATGTTGGTGAAAGCAAGATAAAAATGCTGTTTTAAGCATGCAAAAGCATACAAAACACGGTTTTCAAGTATTTAAACTGTCATATTCACGTATATGTAGTGTGTAATGGCTTATGTTTGCAAAATCTAGATAAAATAGCTGTTTTCAGTTTGCAAAAACATACAAAATGCTGTTTTCAAGTATTTAAACTGTCATATTCATGTTTCTGTCGTGTATAATAGCTAATGTTGGTGAAAGCAAGATAAAAATGCTGTTTTAAGAATGCAAAAGCATATAAAACACATTTTTCAAGTATTTAAACTGTCATATTCATGTTTCTTTCGTGTATAATAGCTAATGTTGGTGAAAGCAAGACAAAAATGCTGTTTTAAGCATGCAAAAGCGTGCAAAACACCGTTTTCAAGTATTTAAACAGTCATATTTATTTATATGTCGTGTGTAATGGCTTATGTTTGGAAAATCATGATAAAAATGCCGTTTTAAGCATGCAAAAGCATACAAAACACCGTTTTCAAGTATTTAAACTGTCATATTCATGTTTCTGCCGTGTATAATAGCTAATGTTGGTGAAAGCAAGATAAAAATGCTGTTTTAAGCATACAAAAGCATACAAAACACCGTTTTCAAGAATTTTAACTGTCATATTCATGTATATGTCGTGTGTAATGGCTTATGTTTGCAAAATCAAGATAAAATAGCTGTTTTCAGCTTGCAAAAACAAACAAAATGCTGTTTTCAAATATTTAAACTGTCATATTAATGTTTCTGTCGTGTATAATAGTTAATGTTGGTGAAAGCAAGATAAAAATGCTTTTTTAAGCATGCAAAAGTATACAAAACACCGTTTTCAAGTATTTAAACTGTCATATTCATGTATATGTCGTGTGTAATGGCTTATGTTTGCAAAATCAAGATAAAATAGCTGTTTTCAGCTTGCAAAAACATACAAAATGCTGTTTTCAAGTATTTAAACTGTCATATATATGTTTCTGTCGTGTATAATAGCTAATGTTGGTGAAAGCAAGATAAAAATGCTGTTTTAAGCATGCAAAAGCATACAAAACACGGTTTTCAAGTATTTAAACTGTCATATTCACGTATATGTAGTGTGTAATGGCTTATGTTTGCAAAATCTAGATAAAATAGCTGTTTTCAGTTTGCAAAAACATACAAAATGCTGTTTTCAAGTATTTAAACTGTCATATTCATGTTTCTGTCGTGTATAATAGCTAATGTTAGTGAAAGCAAGATAAAAATGCTGTTTTAAGAATGCAAAAGCATATAAAACACAGTTTTCAAGTATTTAAACTGTCATATTCATGTTTCTTTCGTGTATAATAGCTAATGTTGGTGAAAGCAAGACAAAAATGCTGTTTTAAGCATGCAAAAGCGTGCAAAACACCGTTTTCAAGTATTTAAACAGTCATATTTATTTATATGTCGTGTGTAATGGCTTATGTTTGGAAAATCATGATAAAAATGCTGTTTTAAGCATGCAAAAGCATACAAAACACCGTTTTTAAGTATTTAAACTGTCATATTCATGTTTCTGTCGTGTATAATAGCTAATGTTGGTGAAAGCAAGATAAAAATGCTGTTTTAAGCATACAAAAGCATACAAAACACCGTTTTCAAGAATTTAAACTGTCATATTCATGTATATGTCGTGTGTAATGGCTTATGTTTGCAAAATCAAGATAAAATAGCTGTTTTCAGCTTGCAAAAACAAACAAAATGCTGTTTTCAAATATTTAAACTGTCATATTAAGGTTTCTGTCGTGTATAATAGCTAATGTTGGTGAAAGCAAGATAAAAATGCTTTTTTAAGCATGCAAAAGTATACAAAACACCGTTTTCAAGTATTTAAACTGTCATATTCATGTATATGTCGTGTGTAATGGCTTATGTTTGCAAAATCAAGATAAAATAGCTGTTTCAGCTTGCAAAAACTTACAAAATGCTGTTTTCAAGTATTTAAACTGTCATATTCATGTTTCTGTCGTGTATTATAGCTAATGTTGGTGAAAGCAAGAAAAAATGCAGTTTTAAGCTTGCAAAAGCATACAAAACACCGTTTTTAAGTATTTAAACTGTCATATTCATGTTTCTGTCGTGTATAATAGCTAATGTTGGTGAAAGCAAGATAAAAATGCTGTTTTAAGCATGCAAAAGCATACAAAACACACTTTTCAAGTATTTAATCTGTCATATTCATGTATATGTCGTGTGTAATGGCTTATGTTTGCAAAATCAAGATAAAATAGCTGTTTTCAGCTTGCAAAAACATACAAAATGCTGTTTTCAAGTATTTAAATTGTCAAATTCTTGTTTCTGTCGTGTATAATAGCTAATATTGGTGAAAGCAAGATAAAAACTCTGTTTTAAGCATGCAAGAGCAAACAAAACACCGTTTTCAAGTATTTAAACTGTCATATTCATGTATATGTGCAAAATCAAGATGAAATAGCTGTTTTCTGCTTGCAAAACATACAAAATGCTGTTTTCAAGTTTTTAAACTGTCATATTTATGTATATGTCGTGTGTAATGGCTTATGTTTGCAAAATCAAGATAAAATAGCTGTTTTCAGCTTGCAAAAACATACAAAATGCTGTTTTCAAGTATTTAGACTGTCATATTCATGTTTCTGTTGTGTATAATAGCTAATGTTGGTGAAAGCAAGATAAAAATGCTGTTTTAAGCATACAAAAGCATACAAAACACCGTTTTCAAGAATTTAAACTATCATATTCATGTATATGTCGTGTGTAATGGCTTATGTTTGCAAAATCAAGATAAAATAGCTGTTTTCAGCTTGCAAAAACAAACAAAATGCTGTTTTCAAATATTTAAACTGTCATATTAATGTTTCTGTCGTGTATAATAGCTAATGTTGGTGAAAGCAAGATAAAAATGCTTTTTTAAGCATGCAAAAGCATACAAAACACCGTTTTCAAGTATTTAGACTGTCATATTCATGTATATGTCGTGTGTAATGGCTTATGTTTGCAAAATCAAGATAAAATAGCTGTTTTCACCTTGCAAAAACATACAAAATGCTGTTTTCAAATATTTAAACTGTCATATTCATGTTTCTGTCGTGTATAATAGCTAAAGTTGGTAAAAACAAAATAAAAATGCTGTTTAGGGCATACAAAAGCATACAAAACACCGTTTTCAAGTATTTAAACTGTCATATTCATGTATATGTAGTGTGTAATGGCTTATGTTTGCAAAATCAAGATAAAATAGATGTTTTCAGCTTGCAAAAATATACAAAATACTGTTTTCAAGTATTTAAACTGTCATATTCATGTTTCTGTCGTGTATAATAGCTAATGTTGGTGAAAGCAAGATAAAAATGCTGTTTTAGGCATACAAAAGCATACAAAACACCGTTTTCAAGAATTTAAACTGTCATATACATGTATATGTCGTGTGTAATAGCTTATGTTTGCAAAATCAAGATAAAATAGCTGTTTTCAGCTTGCAAAAACAAACAAAATGCTGTTTTCAAATATTTAAACTGTCATATTAATGTTTCTGTCGTGTATAATAGCTAATGTTGGTGAAAGCAAGATAAAAATGCTGTTTTAAGCACGCAAAAGCATACAAAACACCGTTTTTAAGTATTTAAACTGTCATATTCATGTATAAGTCGTGTGTAATGGCTTATGTTCGCAAAATCAAGATAAAATAGCTGTTTTCAGCTTGCAAAACATACAAAATGCTGTTTTCAAGTATATAAACTGTCATATTTATGTTTCTGTCGTGTGTAATAGCTAATGTCGGTGAAAGCAAGATAAAAATGATGTTTTAAGCAATCAAAAGCATACAAAACACCGTTTTCAAGTATTTAAACTGTAATATTCATGTACATGTCGAGTAATGGCTTAAGTTTGCAAAATCAAGATAAAATAGCTGTTTTAAGCTTACAAAAACACGCAAAATGCTGTTTTCAAAAATTTAAACTGTCATATTCATGTTTCTGTCGTGTATAATAGCTAATGTTGTTGAAAGCAAGATAAAAATGCTGTTTTAAGCATGCAAAAGCATACAAAACACCGATTTCAAGTATTAAAACTGTCATATTCATGTATATGTCGTGTGTAATGGCTTATGTTTGCAAAATCAAGATAAAATAGCTGTTTTCAGCTTGCAAAAACATACAAAATGCTGTTTTCAAGTATTTAAACTGTCATATTAATGTTTCTGTCGTGTATAATGTTATTAAATATTTATATAAATATTAATAACAATTGGTAGCAGAGTGATGGATAATTTTACGTCGAAAATAGAACAGTTAAATTCGTCGAATTACGGAATATGGAGCATCAAGATGGAAGCTTTCTTGGACTCCGAAGGATTAATAGAAGAAGTTATTGATGCTGAAGAACCAATTGAAACAGATAGTACATCAGGACTTAAAAAATATAAAGGATGGTCCTCAATATGTCTCCAGAACAAGCTGTAGTATACAGAGGAATAAAGAATGCTAAAGAATTATGGAATAAAATTAAAGAACGATTCGAAGGTCCAACAGAAAAAAAAGCAATAGACTTCATATTAGAATTAGCACGAATCAAAATGAAACAAAATGAAACTATTGGTGAATACATTACAAGAGCATAAGGTTTACAAAGTCAGATTATAATTCTAGGAAAAATTATAACAGAAAGAGAATTTATAAGATTTATTACGGAGGGTCTACTCCAACAATATGAAGGAATAATAACTCCATTATTGCTTAATAAAAATATTAGCTTCAATGATTTAAGACATTCGTTACTTACCTGTGAAAATAAATTAAAAGAAGAAAAAACGACAAATACGAATGCATTTAAAACCATTTGCAGAATGAATGAAAAGGCAAAAGTTTGCTATCATTGCAAAAAGCCAGGTCATATTAGAAAGAATTGCTGGTTTCTTAAGAATAATACTAATGATCAAAATAAATATAAAAAGTACGACAAGAATGATAAAAAGAAATGGACACCAAGAGAACAAGCAAATATAGTTGAAGAAAACACATCGGAAGAATTTGCATTAACAATAAATGAAGAAAATCAGACCACAAATTAACAAAAATGGTATTTGGACTCCGCATGTACACCACATGTGACGTCCACAGAAGAATGGTTAGAAGACAGTTATCCAGAAGAAAAAGAAATTAAGGTTGCTGAAGAAGGAAGAGAGATAAAAGCTGTATCAAGAGGAATTATCAGAGCTTCTGTACAAAATGAGAATGAAGAAATAAACAATGTCCGAATACAAAATGTTCTCTATGTACCAAAACTTCGAGATAATCTACTGTCAATACCAAATTTGGTTAATGAAGGTAATACTGTTATATTAAATAAAGAAGGAGCATTCATCTATGATAAATATGATCAGATGATTTGCAAAGGTAAATTTTCAAAAAATATGTTTAGTATTAAACTACGGAAAAGACAACAAGAAAACAAGAAAGAAGAATGTTTTCGTACAGAAGAAGATATAAATATTTGGCATAAACGTTTGGGACATATTAATGAAGAATATTTAAATAAATTACATATGAATCAATCAGTAAGAAATTTAAGAAAATTGCAAGGTAAATTAACAATGTGTAAATCATGCATGCAAGGAAAAATGACAAGAATTAAATATGAAGAAACGTACAAAGAAACAACTTCAACTCCATTAGAAAGGATGTATGTCAGATTTATTAAATAAAACTATATTTATATAAATATTAATAACATATAATAGCTAATGTTGGTGAAAGCAAGATAAAAATGCTGTTTTAAGCATGCAAAAGCATACAAAACACCGTTTTCAAGTATTTAAACTGTCATATTCATGTTTCTGTCGTGTATAATAGCTAATGTTGGTGAAAGCAAGATAAAAATTCTGTTTTAAGCGTGCAAAAGCATACAAAACACCGTTTTCAAGTATTTAAACTGTCATATTCATGTATATGTCGTGTGTAATGGCTTATGTTTGCAAAATCAAGATAAAATAGCTGTTTTCAGTTTGCAAAAACATACAAAATGCTGTTTTCAAGTATTTAAACTGTCATATTCATGTTGCTGTCGTGTATAATAGCTAATGTTGGTGAAAGCAAGATAAAAATGCTGTTTTAAGAATGCAAAAGCATACAAAACACGGTTTTCAAGTATTTAAACTGTCATATTCATGTATATGTCGTGTGTAATGGCTTACGTTTGCAAAATCAAGATAAAATAGCTGTTTTCAGCTTGCAAAAACATACAAAATGCTGTTTTCAAGTATTTCATCTGTCATATTCATGTTTCTGTCGTGTATAATAGCTAATGTTGGTGAAAGTAAGATAAAAATGCTGTTTTAAGCATGCAAAAGCATACAAAAAATCGTTTTCAAGTATTTAAACTGTCATATTCATGTTTCTGTCGTGTATAATAGGTAATGTTGGTGAAAGCAAGACAAAAATGCTGTTTTAAGCATGCAAAAGCATACAAAACACCGTTTTCAAGTATTTAAACTGTCATATTCATGTATATGTCGTGTGTAATGGCTTATGTTTGCAAAATCAAGATAAAATAGCTGTTTTCAGCTTGCAAAAACATACAAAATGCTGTTTTCAAGTATTTAAACTGTCATATTTATGTTTCTGTCGTGTATAATAGCTAATGTTGGTGAAAGCAAGATAAAAATGCTGTTTTAAGCATACAAAAGCATACAAAACACGGTTTTCAAGTATTTAAACTGTCATATTCACGTATATGTAGTGTGTAATGGCTTATGTTTGCAAAATCAAGATAAAATAGCTGTTTTTAGTTTGCAAAAACATACAAAATGCTGTTTTCAAGTATTTAAACTGTCATATTCATGTTTCTGTCGTGTATAATAGCTAATGTTGGTGAAAGCAAGATAAAAATGCTGTTTTAAGAATGCAAAAGCATATAAAACACAGTTTTCAAGTATTTAAACTGTCATATTCATGTTTCTTTCGTGTATAATAGCTAATGTTGGTGAATGCAAGACAAAAATGCTGCTTTAAGCATGCAAAAGCGTGCAAAACACCGTTTTCAAGTATTTAAACAGTCATATTTATTTATATGTCGTGTGTAATGGCTTATGTTTGGAAAATCAAGATAAAAATGCTGTTTTAAGCATGCAAAAGCATACAAAACACCGTTTTCAAGTATTTAAACTGTCATATTCATGTATATGTCGTGTGTAATGGCTTATGTTTGCAAAATCAAGATAAAATAGCTGTTTTCAGCTTGCAAAAACAAACAAAATGCTGTTTTCAAATATTTAAACTGTCATATTAATGTTTTTGTCGTGTATAATAGCCAATGTTGGTGAAAGCAAGATAAAAATGCTGTTTAAAGCATACAAAAGAATACAAAACACCGTTTTCAAGTATTTAAACTGTCATATTCATGTATATGGCGTGTGTAATGGCTTATGTTTGCAAAATCAAGATAAAATATCTGTTTTCAGCTTGCAAAAACATACAAAATTCTGTTTTCAAGTATTTAAACTGTCATATTCATGTTTCTATCATGTATAATAGCTAATGTTGGTGAAAGCAAGATAAAAATGCTGTTTTTAGCGTGCAAAAGCATACAAAACACGGTTTTCAAGTATTTAAACTGTCATATTCATGTATATGTCGTGTGTAATGGTTTATGTTTTGCAAAATCAAGATAAAATAGCTGTTTTCAGCTTGCAAAAACATACAAAATGCTGTTTTCAAGTATTTAAACAGTCATATTCATGTTTCTGTCGTGTATAATAGCTAATGTTGGTGAAAGCAAGATAAAAATGCTGTTTTAAACATGCAAAAGCATACAAAACACCGTTTTCAAGTATTTAAACTGTCATTATCATGCACATGTCGTGCGTAATGGCTTATGTTTGCAAAATCAAGATAAAAATGCTGTTTTAAGCATGCAAAAGCATACAAAACACCGTTTTCAAGTATTTTAACTGTCATATTCATGTTTCTGTCGTGTATAATAGCTAATGTTGGTGAAAGCAAGACAAAAATGCTGTTTTAAGCATGCAAAAGCATACAAAACACCGTTTTCAAGTATTTAAACTGTCATATTCATGTTTCTGTCGTGTATAATAGCTAATGTTGGTGAAAGCTAGATAAAAATGCTGTTTTAAGCATGCAAAAGCATACAAAACACCGTTTTCAAGTATTTAAACTGTCATATTCATGTATATGTCGTGTGTAATGGCTTATGTTCGCAAAATCAAGATAAAATAGCTGTTTTCAAATATTTAAACTGTCATATTAATGTTTAAGTCGTGTATAATAGCTAATGTTGGTGAAAGCAAGATAAAAATGCTGTTTTAAGCATGCAAAAGCATACAAAACACCGTTTTTAAGTATTTAAACTGTCATATTCATGTATAAGTCGTGTGTAATGGCTTATGTTCGCAAAATCAAGATAAAATAGCTATTTTCAGCTTGCAAAACATACAAAATGCTGTTTTCAAGTATATAAACTGTCATATTCATGTTTCAGTCGTGTGTAATAGCTAATGTTGGTGAAAGCAAGATAAAAATGCTGTTTTAAGCATGCAAAAGCATACAAAACACCGTTTTCAAGTATTTAAACTGTCATATTCATGTACATGTCGAGTAATGGCTTATGTTTGCAAAATCAAGATAAAATAGCTGTTTTAAGCTTGCAAAAACACGCAAAAGGCTGTTTTCAAGTATTTAAACTGTCATATTCATGTTTCTGTCGTGTATAATAGCTAATGTTGTTGAAAGCAAGATAAAAATGCTGTTTAAAGCATGCAAAAGCATACAAAACACCGTTTTCAAGTATTTAAACTGTCATATTCAAGTTTCTGTCGTGTATAATAGCTAATGTTGGTGAAAGCAAGATAAAAATGCTGTTTTAAGCATGCAAAAGCATACAAAACACCGATTTCAAGTATTTAAACTGTCATATTCAAGTATATGTCGTGTGTAATGGCTTATGTTTGCAAAATCAAGATAAAATAGCTGTTTTCAGCTTGCAAAAACATACAAAATGCTGTTTTCAAGTATTTAAACTGTCAGATTAATGTTTCTGTCGTGTATAATAGCTAATGTTGGTGAAAGCAAGATAAAAATGCTGTTTTAAGCATGCAAAAGCATACAAAACACCGTTTTCAAGTATTTAAACTGTCATATTAATGTTTCTGTCGTGTATAATAGCTAATGTTGGTGAAAGCAAGATAAAAATGCTGTTTTAAGCATGCAAAAGCATACAAAACACCGTTTTCAAGTATTTAATCTGTCATATTCATGTATATGTCGTGTGTAATGGCTTATTTTTGCAAAATCAAGATAAAATAGCTGTTTTCAGTTTGTAAAAACATACAAAATGCTGTTTTCAAGTATTTAAATTGTCATATTCATGTTTCTGATAATAGCTAATGTTGGTGAAAGCAAGATAAAAATGCTGTTTTAAGCATGCAAAAGCATACAAAACACCGTTTTCAAGTATTTAAACTGTCATATTCATGTATATGTCGTGTGTAATGGCTTATGTTTGCAAAATCAAGATAAAATAGCTGTTTTCAGCTTGCAAAAACATACAAAATGCTGTTTTCAAGTATTTAAACTGTCATATTTATGTTTCTGTCGTGTATAATAGCTAATGTTGGTGAAAGCAAGATAAAAATGCTGTTTTAAGCATACAAAAGCATACAAAACACGGTTTTCAAGTATTTAAACTGTCATATTCACGTATATGTAGTGTGTAATGGCTTATGTTTGCAAAATCAAGATAAAATAGCTGTTTTTAGTTTGCAAAAACATACAAAATGCTGTTTTCAAGTATTTAAACTGTCATATTCATGTTTCTGTCGTGTATAATAGCTAATGTTGGTGAAAGCAAGATAAAAATGCAGTTTTAAGAATGCAAAAGCATATAAAACACAGTTTTCAAGTATTTAAACTGTCATATTCATGTTTCTTTCGTGTATAATAGCTAATGTTGGTGAAAGCAAGACAAAAATGCTGTTTTAAGCATGCAAAAGCGTGCAAAACACCGTTTTCAAGTATTTAAACAGTCATATTTATTTATATGTCGTGTGTAATGGCTTATGTTTGGAAAATCAAGATAAAAATGCTGTTTTAAGCATGCAAAAGCATACAAAACACCGTTTTCAAGTATTTAAACTGTCATATTCATGTTTCTGTCGTGTATAATAGCTAATGTTGGTGAAAGCAAGATAAAAATGCTGTTTTAAGCATACAAAAGCATACAAAACACCGTTTTCAAGAATTTAAACTGTCATATTCATGTATATGTCGTGTGTAATGGCTTATGTTTGCAAAATCAAGATAAAATAGCTGTTTTCAGCTTGCAAAAACAAACAAAATGCTGTTTTCAAATATTTAAACTGTCATATTAATGTTTTTGTCGTGTATAATAGCCAATGTTGGTGAAAGCAAGATAAAAATGCTGTTTAAAGCATACAAAAGAATACAAAACACCGTTTTCAAGTAGTTAAACTGTCATATTCATGTATATGGCGTGTGTAATGGCTTATGTTTGCAAAATCAAGATAAAATATCTGTTTTCAGCTTGCAAAAACATACAAAATTCTGTTTTCAAGTATTTAAACTGTCATATTCATGTTTCTATCATGTATAATAGCTAATGTTGGTGAAAGCAAGATAAAAATGCTGTTTTTAGCGTGCAAAAGCATACAAAACACGGTTTTCAAGTATTTAAACTGTCATATTCATGTATATGTCGTGTGTAATGGTTTATGTTTTGCAAAATCAAGATAAAATAGCTGTTTTCAGCTTGCAAAAACATACAAAATGCTGTTTTCAAGTATTTAAACAGTCATATTCATGTTTCTGTCGTGTATAATAGCTAATGTTGGTGAAAGCAAGATAAAAATGCTGTTTTAAACATGCAAAAGCATACAAAACACCGTTTTCAAGTATTTAAACTGTCATTATCATGCACATGTCGTGCGTAATGGCTTATGTTTGCAAAATCAAGATAAAAATGCTGTTTTAAGCATGCAAAAGCATACAAAACACCGTTTTCAAGTATTTTAACTGTCATATTCATGTTTCTGTCGTGTATAATAGCTAATGTTGGTGAAAGCAAGACAAAAATGCTGTTTTAAGCATGCAAAAGCATACAAAACACCGTTTTCAAGTATTTAAACTGTCATATTCATGTTTCTGTCGTGTATAATAGCTAATGTTGGTGAAAGCTAGATAAAAATGCTGTTTTAAGCATGCAAAAGCATACAAAACACCGTTTTCAAGTATTTAAACTGTCATATTCATGTATATGTCGTGTGTAATGGCTTATGTTCGCAAAATCAAGATAAAATAGCTGTTTTCAGCTTGCAAAAACAAACAAAATGCTGTTTTCAAATATTTAAACTGTCATATTAATGTTTCTGTCGTGTATAATAGCTAATGTTGGTGAAAGCAAGATAAAAATGCTGTTTTAAGCATGCAAAAGCATACAAAACACCGTTTTTAAGTATTTAAACTGTCATATTCATGTATAAGTCGTGTGTAATGGCTTATGTTCGCAAAATCAAGATAAAATAGCTATTTTCAGCTTGCAAAACATACAAAATGCTGTTTTCAAGTATATAAACTGTCATATTCATGTTTCAGTCGTGTGTAATAGCTAATGTTGGTGAAAGCAAGATAAAAATGCTGTTTTAAGCAATCAAAAGCATACAAAATACCGTTTTCAAGTATTTAAACTGTCATATTCATGTTTCTGTCGTGTATAATAGCTAATGTTGTTGAAAGCAAGATAAAAATGCTATTTAAAGCATGCAAAAGCATACAAAACACCGTTTTCAAGTATTTAAACTGTCATATTCAAGTTTCTGTCGTGTATAATAGCTAATGTTGGTGAAAGCAAGATAAAAATGCTGTTTTAAGCATGCAAAAGCATACAAAACACCGATTTCAAGTATTTAAACTGTCATATTCAAGTATATGTCGTGTGTAATGGCTTATGTTTGCAAAATCAAGATAAAATAGCTGTTTTCAGCTTGCAAAAACATACAAAATGCTGTTTTCAAGTATTTAAACTGTCAGATTAATGTTTCTGTCGTGTATAATAGCTAATGTTGGTAAAAGCAAGATAAAAATGCTGTTTTAAGCATGCAAAAGCATACAAAACACCGTTTTCAAGTATTTAAACTGTCATATTAATGTTTCTGTCGTGTATAATAGCTAATGTTGGTGAAAGCAAGATAAAAATGCTGTTTTAAGCATGCAAAAGCATACAAAACACCGTTTTCAAGTATTTAATCTGTCATATTCATGTATATGTCGTGTGTAATGGCTTATTTTTGCAAAATCAAGATAAAATAGCTGTTTTCAGTTTGTAAAAACATACAAAATGCTGTTTTCAAGTATTTAAATTGTCATATTCATGTTTCTGATAATAGCTAATGTTGGTGAAAGCAAGATAAAAATGCTGTTTTAAGCATGCAAAAGCATACAATACACCGTTTTCAAATATTTAAAATGTCATATTCATGTTTCTGTCGTGTATAATAGGTAATGTTGGTGAAAGCCAGATAAAAATGTTGTTTTAAGCATTCAAAAGCATACAAAACACCGTTTTCAAGTATTTAAACTGTCATATTCATGTTTCTGTCGTGTATAATAGCTAATGTTGGTGAAAGCAAGATAAAAATGCTGTTTTAAGCAATCAAAAGCACACAAAACACCGTTTTCAAGTATTTAAACTGTCATATTCATGAATATGTCGTGTGTAATGACTTATGTTTGCAAAATCAAGATAAAATAGCTGTTTTCAGCTTGCAAAAACACGCAAAATGCTGTTTTCAAGTATTTAAACTGTCATATTCATGTTTCTGTCGTGTATAATAGCTAATGTTGGTGAAAGCAAGATAAAAATTCTGTTTTAAGCATGCAAAAGCATACAAAACACCGTTTTCAAGTATCTAAACTGTCATATTCATGTATAAGTAGTGTGTAATGGCTTATGTTCGCAAAATCAAGATAAAATAGCTGTTTTCAGCATGCAAAACATACAAAATGCTGTTTTCAAGTATATAAACTGACATATTTATGTTTTAGTCGTGTGTAATAGCTAATGTTGGTGAAAGCAAGATAAAAATGCTGTTTTAAGCAATCAAAAGCATACAAAACACCGTTTTCAAGTATTTGAACTGTCATATTCATGTACAAGTCGAGTAATGGCTTATGTTTGCAAAATCAAGATAAAATAGCTGTTTTAAGTTTGCAAAAACACGCAAAATGCTGTTTTCAAGTATTTAAACTGTCATATTCATGTTTCTGTCGTGTATAATAGCTAATGTTGGTGATAGCAAGACAAAAATGATGTTTAAGCATGCAAAAGCGTGCAAAACACCGTTTTCAAGTATTTAAACTGTCATATTTATGTATATGTCATGTGTAATGGCTTATGTTTGGAAAATCAAGATAAAAATGCTGTTTTAAGCATGCAAAAGCATACAAAACACCGTTTTCAAGTATTTAAACTGTCATATTCATGTATATGTCGTGTGTAATGGCTTATGTTTGCAAAATTAAGATAAAATATCTGTTTTCAGCTTGCAAAAACATACAAAATGCTGTTTTCAAGTATTTAAACTGTCATATTCATGTTTCTGTCGTGTATAATAGCTAATGTTGGTGAAAGCAAGATAAAAATGCTGTTTTAAGCATGCAAAAGCATACAAAACACCGTTTTCAAGTATTTAAACTGTCATATTCATGTTTCTGTCGTGTATAATAGCTAATGTTGGTGAAAGCTAGATAAAAATGCTGTTTTAAGCATGCAAAAGCATACAAAACACCGTTTTCAAGTATTTAAACTGTCATATTCATGTATATGTCGTGTGTAATGGCTTATGTTCGCAAAATCAAGATAAAATAGCTGTTTTCAGCTTGCAAAACATACAAAATGCTGTTTTCAAGTATATAAACTGTCATATTCATGTTTCTGTCGTGTATAATAGCTAATGTTGGTGAAAGCAAGATAAAAATTCTGTTTTAAGCAATCAAAAGCATACAAAACACCGTTTTCAAGTATTTAAACTGTCATATTCATGTACAAGTCGAGTAATGGCTTATGTTTGCAAAATCAAGATAAAATAGCTGTTTTAAGCTTGCAAAAACACGCAAAATGCTGTTTTCAAGTATTTAATCTGTCATATTCATGTTTCTGTCGTGTATAATAGCTAATGTTGGTGAAAGCAAGATAAAAATGCTGTTTTAAGCAATCAAAAGCATACAAAACACCGTTTTCAAGTATTTAAACTGTCATATTCATGTATATGTCGTGTGTAATGGCTTATTTTTGCAAAATCAAGATAAAATAGCTGTTTTCAGTTTGTAAAAACATACAAAATGCTGTTTTCAAGTATTTAAATTGTCATATTCATGTTTCTGATAATAGCTAATGTTGGTGAAAGCAAGATAAAAATGCTGTTTTAAGCATGCAAAAGCATACAATACACCGTTTTCAAATATTTAAAATGTCATATTCATGTTTCTGTCGTGTATAATAGGTAATGTTGGTGAAAGCAAGATAAAAATGTTGTTTTGAGCATTCAAAAGCATACAAAACACCGTTTTCAAGTATTTAAACTGTCATATTCATGATTCTGTCGTGTATAGGAGCTAATGTTGGTGAAAGCAAGATAAAAATGCTGTTTTAAGCAATCAAAAGCACACAAAACACCGTTTTCAAGTATTTAAACTGTCATATTCATGAATATGTCGTGTGTAATGACTTATGTTTGCAAAATCAAGATAAAATAACTGTTTTCAGCTTGCAAAAACACGCAAAATGCTGTTTTCAAGTATTAAAACTGTCATATTCATGTTTCTGTCGTGTATAATAGGTAATGTTTGTGAAAGCAAGATAAAAATTCTGTTTTAAGCATGCAAAAGCATACAAAACACCGTTTTCAAGTATTTAAACTGTCATATTCATGTATAAGTAGTGTGTAATGGCTTATGTTCGCAAAATCAAGATAAAATAGCTGTTTTCAGCTTGTAAAACATACAAAATGCTGTTTTCAAGTATATAAACTGTAATATTCATGTTTCAGTCGTGTGTAATAGCTAATGTTTGTGAAAGCAAGATAAAAATGCTGTTTTAAGCAATCAAAAGCATACAAAACACCGTTTTCAAGTATTTAAACTGTCATATTCATGTTTCTGTCGTGTATAATAGCTAATGTTGGTGAAAGCAAGATAAAAATGCTGTTTTAAGCAATCAAAAGCACACAAAACACCGTTTTCAAGTATTTAAACTGTCATATTCATGAATATGTCGTGTGTAATGACTTATGTTTGCAAAATCAAGATAAAATAACTGTTTTCAGCTTGCAAAAACACGCAAAATGCTGTTTTCAAGTATTAAAACTGTCATATTCATGTTTCTGTCGTGTATAATAGCTAATGTTGGTGAAAGCAAGATAAAAATTCTGTTTTAAGCATGCAAAAGCATACAAAACACCGTTTTCAAATATTTAAACTGTCATATTCATGTATAAGTAGTGTGTAATGGCTTATGTTCGCAAAATCAAGATAAAATAGCTGTTTTCAGCTTGCAAAACATACAAAATGCTGTTTTCAAGTATATAAACTGTAATATTCATGTTTCAGTCTTGTGTAATAGCTAATGTTGGTGAAAGCAAGATAAAAATGCTGTTTTAAGCAATCAAAAGCATACAAAACACCGTTTTCAAGTATTTGAACTGTCATATTCATGTGCAAGTCGAGTAATGGCTTATGTTTGCAAAATCAAGATAAAATAGCTGTTTTAAGTTTGCAAAAACACGCAAAATGCTGTTTTCAAGTATTTAAACTGTCATATTCATGTTTCTGTCGTGTATAATAGCTAATGTTGGTGAAAGCAAGACAAAAATGATGTTTTAAGCATGCAAAAGCGTGCAAAACACCGTTTTCAAGTATTTAAACTGTCATATTTATGTATATGTCATGTGTAATGGCTTATGTTTGGAAAATCAAAATAAAAATGCTGTTTTAAGCATGCAAAAGCATACAAAACACCGTTTTCAAGTATTTAAACTGTCATATTCATGTATATGTCGTGTGTAATGGCTTATGTTTGCAAATTCAAGATAAAATATCTGTTTTCAGCTTGCAAAAACATACAAAATGCTGTTTTCAAGTATTTAAACTGTCATATTCATGTTTCTGTCGTGTATAATAACTAATGTTGGTGAAAGCAAGATAAAAATGCTGTTTTAAGCGAGCAAAATCATACAAAACACCGTTTTCATGTATTTAAACTGTCATATTCATGTTTATGTCGTGTGTAATGGCTTATGTTTGCAAAATCAAGATAAAATAGCTGTTTTCATCTTGCAAAAACATACAAAATACTGTTTTCAAGTATTTAAACTGTCATATTCATGTTTCTGTCGTGTATAATAGCTAATGTTGGTGAAAGCAAGATAAAAATGCTGTTTTAAGCATACAAAAGCATACAATACACCGTTTTCAAGAATTTAAACTGTCATATACATGTATATGTCGTGTGTAATGGCTTATGTTTGCAAAATCAATATAAAATAGCTGTTTTCAGCTTGCAAAAACAAACAAAATGCTGTTTTCAAGTATTTAAACGGTCATATTAATGTTTCTGTCGTGTATAATAGCCAATGTTGGTAAAAGTAAGATAAAAATGCTGTTTTAAGCATGCAAAAGCATACAAAACACCGTTTTCAAGTATTTAAACAGTCATATTCATGTATAAGTAGTGTGTAATGGCTTATGTTCGCAAAATCAAGATAAAATAGCTGTTTTCAGCTTGCAAAACATACAAAATGCTGTTTTCAAGTATATAAATTGTCATATTCATGTTTCAGTCGTGTGTAATAGCTAATGTTGGTGAAAGCAAGATAAAAATGCTGTTTTAAGCAATCAAAAGCATACAAAACACCGTTTTCAAGTATTTGAACTGTCATATTCATGTACAAGTCGAGTAATGGCTTATGTTTGCAAAATCAAGATAAAATAGCTGTTTTAAGTTTGCAAAAACACGCAAAATGCTGTTTTCAAGTATTTAAACTGTCATATTCATGTTTCTGTCGTGTATAATAGCTAATGTTGGTGAAAGCAAGACAAAAATGATGTTTTAAGCATGCAAAAGCGTGCAAAACACCGTTTTCAAGTATTTAAACTGTCATATTTATGTATATGTCGTGTGTAATGGCTTATGTTTGGAAAATCAAGATAAAAATGCTGTTTTAAGCATGCAAAAGCATACAAAACACCGTTTTCAAGTATTTAAACTGTCATATTCATGTATATGTCGTGTGTAATGGCTTATGTTTGCAAAATCAAGATAAAATATCTGTTTTCAGCTTGCAAAAACATACAAAATGCTGTTTTCAAGTATTTAAACTGTCATATTCATGTTTCTGTCGTGTATAATAACTAATGTTGGTGAAAGCAAGATAAAAATGCTGTTTTAAGCGAGCAAAATCATACAAAACACCGTTTTCAAGTATTTAAACTGTCATATTCATGTATATGTCGTGTGTAATGGCTTATGTTTGCAAAATCAAGATAAAATAGCTGTTTTCAGCTTGCAAAAACATACAAAATGCTGTTTTCAAGTATTTAAACTGTCAGATTAATGTTTCTGTCGTGTATAATAGCTAATGTTGGTAAAAGCAAGATAAAAATGCTGTTTTAAGCATGCAAAAGCATACAAAACACCGTTTTCAAGTATTTAAACTGTCATATTAATGTTTCTGTCGTGTATAATAGCTAATGTTGGTGAAAGCAAGATAAAAATGCTGTTTTAAGCATGCAAAAGCATACAAAACACCGTTTTCAAGTATTTAATCTGTCATATTCATGTATATGTCGTGTGTAATGGCTTATTTTTGCAAAATCAAGATAAAATAGCTGTTTTCAGTTTGTAAAAACATACAAAATGCTGTTTTCAAGTATTTAAATTGTCATATTCATGTTTCTGATAATAGCTAATGTTGGTGAAAGCAAGATAAAAATGCTGTTTTAAGCATGCAAAAGCATACAATACACCGTTTTCAAATATTTAAAATGTCATATTCATGTTTCTGTCGTGTATAATAGGTAATGTTGGTGAAAGCCAGATAAAAATGTTGTTTTAAGCATTCAAAAGCATACAAAACACCGTTTTCAAGTATTTAAACTGTCATATTCATGTTTCTGTCGTGTATAATAGCTAATGTTGGTGAAAGCAAGATAAAAATGCTGTTTTAAGCAATCAAAAGCACACAAAACACCGTTTTCAAGTATTTAAACTGTCATATTCATGAATATGTCGTGTGTAATGACTTATGTTTGCAAAATCAAGATAAAATAGCTGTTTTCAGCTTGCAAAAACACGCAAAATGCTGTTTTCAAGTATTTAAACTGTCATATTCATGTTTCTGTCGTGTATAATAGCTAATGTTGGTGAAAGCAAGATAAAAATTCTGTTTTAAGCATGCAAAAGCATACAAAACACCGTTTTCAAGTATCTAAACTGTCATATTCATGTATAAGTAGTGTGTAATGGCTTATGTTCGCAAAATCAAGATAAAATAGCTGTTTTCAGCATGCAAAACATACAAAATGCTGTTTTCAAGTATATAAACTGACATATTCATGTTTTAGTCGTGTGTAATAGCTAATGTTGGTGAAAGCAAGATAAAAATGCTGTTTTAAGCAATCAAAAGCATACAAAACACCGTTTTCAAGTATTTGAACTGTCATATTCATGTACAAGTCGAGTAATGGCTTATGTTTGCAAAATCAAGATAAAATAGCTGTTTTAAGTTTGCAAAAACACGCAAAATGCTGTTTTCAAGTATTTAAACTGTCATATTCATGTTTCTGTCGTGTATAATAGCTAATGTTGGTGATAGCAAGACAAAAATGATGTTTAAGCATGCAAAAGCGTGCAAAACACCGTTTTCAAGTATTTAAACTGTCATATTTATGTATATGTCATGTGTAATGGCTTATGTTTGGAAAATCAAGATAAAAATGCTGTTTTAAGCATGCAAAAGCATACAAAACACCGTTTTCAAGTATTTAAACTGTCATATTCATGTATATGTCGTGTGTAATGGCTTATGTTTGCAAAATTAAGATAAAATATCTGTTTTCAGCTTGCAAAAACATACAAAATGCTGTTTTCAAGTATTTAAACTGTCATATTCATGTTTCTGTCGTGTATAATAGCTAATGTTGGTGAAAGCAAGATAAAAATGCTGTTTTAAGCATGCAAAAGCATACAAAACACCGTTTTCAAGTATTTAAACTGTCATATTCATGTTTCTGTCGTGTATAATAGCTAATGTTGGTGAAAGCTAGATAAAAATGCTGTTTTAAGCATGCAAAAGCATACAAAACACCGTTTTCAAGTATTTAAACTGTCATATTCATGTATATGTCGTGTGTAATGGCTTATGTTCGCAAAATCAAGATAAAATAGCTGTTTTCAGCTTGCAAAACATACAAAATGCTGTTTTCAAGTATATAAACTGTCATATTCATGTTTCTGTCGTGTATAATAGCTAATGTTGGTGAAAGCAAGATAAAAATTCTGTTTTAAGCAATCAAAAGCATACAAAACACCGTTTTCAAGTATTTAAACTGTCATATTCATGTACAAGTCGAGTAATGGCTTATGTTTGCAAAATCAAGATAAAATAGCTGTTTTAAGCTTGCAAAAACACGCAAAATGCTGTTTTCAAGTATTTAATCTGTCATATTCATGTTTCTGTCGTGTATAATAGCTAATGTTGGTGAAAGCAAGATAAAAATGCTGTTTTAAGCAATCAAAAGCATACAAAACACCGTTTTCAAGTATTTAAACTGTCATATTCATGTATATGTCGTGTGTAATGGCTTATTTTTGCAAAATCAAGATAAAATAGCTGTTTTCAGTTTGTAAAAACATACAAAATGCTGTTTTCAAGTACTTAAATTGTCATATTCATGTTTCTGATAATAGCTAATGTTGGTGAAAGCAAGATAAAAATGCTGTTTTAAGCATGCAAAAGCATACAATACACCGTTTTCAAATATTTAAAATGTCATATTCATGTTTCTGTCGTGTATAATAGGTAATGTTGGTGAAAGCAAGATAAAAATGTTGTTTTGAGCATTCAAAAGCATACAAAACACCGTTTTCAAGTATTTAAACTGTCATATTCATGTTTCTGTCGTGTATAGGAGCTAATGTTGGTGAAAGCAAGATAAAAATGCTGTTTTAAGCAATCAAAAGCACACAAAACACCGTTTTCAAGTATTTAAACTGTCATATTCATGAATATGTCGTGTGTAATGACTTATGTTTGCAAAATCAAGATAAAATAACTGTTTTCAGCTTGCAAAAACACGCAAAATGCTGTTTTCAAGTATTAAAACTGTCATATTCATGTTTCTGTCGTGTATAATAGGTAATGTTTGTGAAAGCAAGATAAAAATTCTGTTTTAAGCATGCAAAAGCATACAAAACACCGTTTTCAAGTATTTAAACTGTCATATTCATGTATAAGTAGTGTGTAATGGCTTATGTTCGCAAAATCAAGATAAAATAGCTGTTTTCAGCTTGTAAAACATACAAAATGCTGTTTTCAAGTATATAAACTGTAATATTCATGTTTCAGTCGTGTGTAATAGCTAATGTTTGTGAAAGCAAGATAAAAATGCTGTTTTAAGCAATCAAAAGCATACAAAACACCGTTTTCAAGTATTTAAACTGTCATATTCATGTTTCTGTCGTGTATAATAGCTAATGTTGGTGAAAGCAAGATAAAAATGCTGTTTTAAGCAATCAAAAGCACACAAAACACCGTTTTCAAGTATTTAAACTGTCATATTCATGAATATGTCGTGTGTAATGACTTATGTTTGCAAAATCAAGATAAAATAACTGTTTTCAGCTTGCAAAAACACGCAAAATGCTGTTTTCAAGTATTAAAACTGTCATATTCATGTTTCTGTCGTGTATAATAGCTAATGTTGGTGAAAGCAAGATAAAAATTCTGTTTTAAGCATGCAAAAGCATACAAAACACCGTTTTCAAATATTTAAACTGTCATATTCATGTATAAGTAGTGTGTAATGGCTTATGTTCGCAAAATCAAGATAAAATAGCTGTTTTCAGCTTGCAAAACATACAAAATGCTGTTTTCAAGTATATAAACTGTAATATTCATGTTTCAGTCTTGTGTAATAGCTAATGTTGGTGAAAGCAAGATAAAAATGCTGTTTTAAGCAATCAAAAGCATACAAAACACCGTTTTCAAGTATTTGAACTGTCATATTCATGTGCAAGTCGAGTAATGGCTTATGTTTGCAAAATCAAGATAAAATAGCTGTTTTAAGTTTGCAAAAACACGCAAAATGCTGTTTTCAAGTATTTAAACTGTCATATTCATGTTTCTGTCGTGTATAATAGCTAATGTTGGTGAAAGCAAGACAAAAATGATGTTTTAAGCATGCAAAAGCGTGCAAAACACCGTTTTCAAGTATTTAAACTGTCATATTTATGTATATGTCATGTGTAATGGCTTATGTTTGGAAAATCAAAATAAAAATGCTGTTTTAAGCATGCAAAAGCATACAAAACACCGTTTTCAAGTATTTAAACTGTCATATTCATGTATATGTCGTGTGTAATGGCTTATGTTTGCAAATTCAAGATAAAATATCTGTTTTCAGCTTGCAAAAACATACAAAATGCTGTTTTCAAGTATTTAAACTGTCATATTCATGTTTCTGTCGTGTATAATAACTAATGTTGGTGAAAGCAAGATAAAAATGCTGTTTTAAGCGAGCAAAATCATACAAAACACCGTTTTCATGTATTTAAACTGTCATATTCATGTTTATGTCGTGTGTAATGGCTTATGTTTGCAAAATCAAGATAAAATAGCTGTTTTCATCTTGCAAAAACATACAAAATACTGTTTTCAAGTATTTAAACTGTCATATTCATGTTTCTGTCGTGTATAATAGCTAATGTTGGTGAAAGCAAGATAAAAATGCTGTTTTAAGCATACAAAAGCATACAATACACCGTTTTCAAGAATTTAAACTGTCATATACATGTATATGTCGTGTGTAATGGCTTATGTTTGCAAAATCAATATAAAATAGCTGTTTTCAGCTTGCAAAAACAAACAAAATGCTGTTTTCAAGTATTTAAACGGTCATATTAATGTTTCTGTCGTGTATAATAGCCAATGTTGGTAAAAGTAAGATAAAAATGCTGTTTTAAGCATGCAAAAGCATACAAAACACCGTTTTCAAGTATTTAAACAGTCATATTCATGTATAAGTAGTGTGTAATGGCTTATGTTCGCAAAATCAAGATAAAATAGCTGTTTTCAGCTTGCAAAACATACAAAATGCTGTTTTCAAGTATATAAATTGTCATATTCATGTTTCAGTCGTGTGTAATAGCTAATGTTGGTGAAAGCAAGATAAAAATGCTGTTTTAAGCAATCAAAAGCATACAAAACACCGTTTTCAAGTATTTGAACTGTCATATTCATGTACAAGTCGAGTAATGGCTTATGTTTGCAAAATCAAGATAAAATAGCTGTTTTAAGTTTGCAAAAACACGCAAAATGCTGTTTTCAAGTATTTAAACTGTCATATTCATGTTTCTGTCGTGTATAATAGCTAATGTTGGTGAAAGCAAGACAAAAATGATGTTTTAAGCATGCAAAAGCGTGCAAAACACCGTTTTCAAGTATTTAAACTGTCATATTTATGTATATGTCGTGTGTAATGGCTTATGTTTGGAAAATCAAGATAAAAATGCTGTTTTAAGCATGCAAAAGCATACAAAACACCGTTTTCAAGTATTTAAACTGTCATATTCATGTATATGTCGTGTGTAATGGCTTATGTTTGCAAAATCAAGATAAAATATCTGTTTTCAGCTTGCAAAAACATACAAAATGCTGTTTTCAAGTATTTAAACTGTCATATTCATGTTTCTGTCGTGTATAATAACTAATGTTGGTGAAAGCAAGATAAAAATGCTGTTTTAAGCGAGCAAAATCATACAAAACACCGTTTTCAAGTATTTAAACTGTCATATTCATGTATATGTCGTGTGTAATGGCTTATGTTTGCAAAATCAAGATAAAATAGCTGTTTTCATCTTGCAAAAACATACAAAATACTGTTTTCAAGTATTTAAACTGTCATATTCATGTTTCTGTCGTGTATAATAGCTAATGTTGGTGAAAGCAAGATAAAAATGCAGTTTTAAGCATACAAAAACATACAATACACCGTTTTCAAGAATTTAAACTGTCATATACATGTATATGTCGTGTGTAATGGCTTTTGTTTGCAAAATCAATATAAAATAGCTGTTTTCAGCTTGCAAAAACAAACAAAATGCTGTTTTCAAGTATTTAAACGGTCATATTAATGTTTCTGTCGTGTATAATAGCTAATGTTGGTGAAAGCTAGATAAAAATGTTGTTTTAAGCATGCAAAAGCATACAAAACACCGTTTTCAAGTATTTAAACTGTCATATTCATGTATATGTCGTGTGTAATGGCTTATGTTCGCAAAATCAAGATAAAATAGCTGTTTTCAGCTTGCAAAACATACAAAATGCTGTTTTCAAGTATATAAACTGTCATATTCATGTTTCTGTCGTGTATAATAGCTAATGTTGGTGAAAGCAAGATAAAAATTCTGTTTTAAGCAATCAAAAGCATACAAAACACCGTTTTCAAGTATTTAAACTGTCATATTCATGTACAAGTCGAGTAATGGCTTATGTTTGCAAAATCAAGATAAAATAGCTGTTTTAAGCTTGCAAAAACACGCAAAATGCTGTTTTCAAGTATTTAATCTGTCATATTCATGTTTCTGTCGTGTATAATAGCTAATGTTGGTGAAAGCAAGATAAAAATGCTGTTTTAAGCAATCAAAAGCATACAAAACACCGTTTTCAAGTATTTAAACTGTCATATTCATGTATATGTCGTGTGTAATGGCTTATTTTTGCAAAATCAAGATAAAATAGCTGTTTTCAGTTTGTAAAAACATACAAAATGCTGTTTTCAAGTATTTAAATTGTCATATTCATGTTTCTGATAATAGCTAATGTTGGTGAAAGCAAGATAAAAATGCTGTTTTAAGCATGCAAAAGCATACAATACACCGTTTTCAAATCTTTAAAATGTCATATTCATGTTTCTGTCGTGTATAATAGGTAATGTTGGTGAAAGCAAGATAAAAATGTTGTTTTAAGCATTTAAAAGCATACAAAACACCGTTTTCAAGTATTTAAACTGTCATATTCATGTTTCTGTCGTGTATAATAGCTAATGTTGGTGAAAGCAAGATAAAAATGCTGTTTTAAGCAATCAAAAGCACACAAAACACCGTTTTCAAGTATTTAAACTGTCATATTCATGAATATGTCGTGTGTAATGACTTATGTTTGCAAAATCAAGATAAAATAACTGTTTTCAGCTTGCAAAAACACGCAAAATGCTGTTTTCAAGTATTAAAACTGTCATATTCATGTTTCTGTCGTGTATAATAGGTAATGTTTGTGAAAGCAAGATAAAAATTCTGTTTTAAGCATGCAAAAGCATACAAAACACCGTTTTCAAGTATTTAAACTGTCATATTCATGTATAAGTAGTGTGTAATGGCTTATGTTCGCAAAATCAAGATAAAATAGCTGTTTTCAGCTTGTAAAACATACAAAATGCTGTTTTCAAGTATATAAACTGTAATATTCATGTTTCAGTCGTGTGTAATAGCTAATGTTGGTGAAAGCAAGATAAAAATGCTGTTTTAAGCAATCAAAAGCATACAAAACACCGTTTTCAAGTATTTAAACTGTCATATTCATGTTTCTGTCGTGTATAATAGCTAATGTTGGTGAAAGCAAGATAAAAATGCTGTTTTAAGCGAGCAAAATCATACAAAACACCGTTTTCAAGTATTTAAACTGTCATATTCATGTTTATGTCGTGTGTAATGGCTTATGTTTGCAAAATCAAGATAAAATAGCTGTTTTCATCTTGCAAAAACATACAAAATACTGTTTTCAAGTATTTAAACTGTCATATTAATGTTTCTGTCGTGTATAATAGCTAATGTTGGTGAAAGCAAGATAAAAATGCAGTTTTAAGCATACAAAATCATACAATACACCGTTTTCAAGAATTTAAACTGTCATATACATGTATATGTCGTGTGTAATGGCTTTTGTTTGCAAAATCAATATAAAATAGCTGTTTTCAGCTTGCAAAAACAAACAAAATGCTGTTTTCAAGTATTTAAACGGTCATATTAATGTTTCTGTCGTGTATAATAGCTAATGTTGGTGAAAGCAAGATAAAAATGCTGTTTTAAGCGAGCAAAATCATACAAAACACCGTTTTCAAGTATTTAAACTGTCATATTCATGTATATGTCGTGTGTAATGGCTAATGTCGGTGAAAGCAAGATAAAAATGCTGTTTTAAGCAATCAAAAGCATACAAAACACCGTTTTCAAGTATTTAAACTGTCATATTCATGTTTCTGTCGTGTATAATAGCTAATGTTAGTGAAAGCAAGACAAAAATGCTGTTTTAAGCATGCAAAAGCGTGCAAAACACCGTTTTAAAGTATTTAAACTGTCATATTTATGTATATGTCGTGTGTAATGGCTTATGTTTGAAAAATAAAGATAAAAATGCTGTTTTAAGCATGCAAAAGAATACAAAACACCGTTTTCAAGTATTTAAACTGTCATATTCATGTTTCTGTCGTGTATAATAGCTAATGTTGGTGAAAGCAAGATAAAAATGCTGTTTTAAGCATGCAAAAGCATACAAAACACCGTTTTCAAGTATTTAAACTGTCATATTCATGTTTCTGTCGTGTATAATAGCTAATGTTGGTGAAAGCAAGTTAAAAATGCTGTTTTAAGCATACAAAAGCATACAAAACACCGTTTTCAAGAATTTAAACTGTCATATTCATGTTTCTGTCGTGTATAATAGCTAAAGTTGGTAAAAACAAAATAAAAATGCTGTTTTAAGCATACAAAAGCATACAAAACACCGTTTTCAAGTATTTAAACTGTCATATTCATGTATATGTCGTGTGTAATGGCTTATGTTTGCAAAATCAAGATAAAATAGCTGTTTTCACCTTGCAAAAACATACAAAATGCTGTTTTCAAATATTTAAACTGTCATATTCATGTTTCTGTCGTGTATAATAGCTAAAGTTGGTAAAAACAAAATAAAAATGCTGTTTTAAGCATGCAAAAGCATACAAAACACCGATTTCAAGTATTAAAACTGTCATATTCATGTATATGTCGTGTGTAATGGCTTATGTTTGTAAAATCAAGATAAAATAGCTGTTTTCAGCTTGCAAAAACATACAAAATGCTGTTTTCAAGTATTTAAACTGTCATATTAATGTTTCTGTCGTGTATAATGTTATTAATTATTTATATAAATATTAATAACAATTGGTAGCAGAGTGATGGATAATTTTACGTCGAAAATAGAACAGTTAAATTCGTCGAATTACGGAATATGGGGCATCAAGATGGAAGCTTTCTTGGACTCCGAAGGATTAATAGAAGAAGTTATTGATGCTGAAGAACCAATTGAAACAGATAGTACATCAGGACTTAAAAAATATTAAGAATGGTCCTCAATATGTCTCCAGAACAAGCTGTAGTATACAGAGGAATAAAGAATGCTAAAGAATTATGGAATAAAATAAAAGAACGATTCGAAGGTCCAACAGAAAAAAAAGCAATAGACTTCATATTAGAATTAGCACGAATCAAAATGAAACAAAATGAAACTATTGGTGAATACATTACAAGAGCATAAGGTTTACAAAGTCAGATTATAATTCTAGGAAAAATTATAACAGAAAGAGAATTTATAAGATTTATTACGGAGGGTCTACTCCAACAATATGAAGGAATAATAACTCCATTATTGCTTAATAAAAATATTAGCTTCAATGATTTAAGACATTCGTTACTTACCTGTGAAAATAAATTAAAAGAAGAAAAAACGACAAATACGAATGCATTTAAAACCATTTGCAGAATGAATGAAAAGGCAAAAGTTTGTTATCATTGCAAAAAGCCAGGTCATATTAGAAAGAATTGCTGGTTTCTTAAGAATAATACTAATGATCAAAATAAATATAAAAAGTACGACAAGAATGATAAAAAGAAATGGACACCAAGAGAACAAGCAAATATAGTTGAAGAAAACACATCGGAAGAATTTGCATTAACAATAAATGAAGAAAATCAGACCACAAATTAACAAAAATGGTATTTGGACTCCGCATGTACACCACATGTGACGTCCACAGAAGAATGGTTAGAAGACAGTTATCCAGAAGAAAAAGAAATTAAGGTTGCTGAAGAAGGAAGAGAGATAAAAGCTGTATCAAGAGGAATTATCAGAGCTTCTGTACAAAATGAGAATGAAGAAATAAACAATGTCCGAATACAAAATGTTCTCTATGTACCAAAACTTCGAGATAATCTACTGTCAATACCAAATTTGGTTAATGAAGGTAATACTGTTATATTAAATAAAGAAGGAGCATTCATCTATGATAAATATGATCAGATGATTTGCAAAGGTAAATTTTCAAAAAATATGTTTAGTATTAAACTACGGAAAAGACAACAAGAAAACAAGAAAGAAGAATGTTTTCGTACAGAAGAAGATATAAATATTTGGCATAAACGTTTGGGACATATTAATGAAGAATATTTAAATAAATTACATATGAATCAATCAGTAAGAAATTTAAGAAAATTGCAAGGTAAATTAACAATGTGTAAATCATGCATGCAAGGAAAAATGACAAGAATTAAATATGAAGAAACGTACAAAGAAACAACTTCAACTCCATTAGAAAGGATGTATGTCAGATTTATTAAATAAAACTATATTTATATAAATATTAATAACATATAATAGCTAATGTTGGTGAAAGCAAGATAAAAATGCTGTTTTAAGCATGCAAAAGCATACAAAACACCGTTTTCAAGTATTTAAACTGTCATATTCATGTTTCTGTCGTGTATAATAGCTAATGTTGGTGAAAGCAAGATAAAAATGCTGTTTTAGGCATACAAAAGCATACAAAACACCGTTTTCAAGAATTTAAACTGTCATATACATGTATATGTCGTGTGTAATGGCTTATGTTTGCAAAATCAAGATAAAATAGCTGTTTTCAGCTTGCAAAAACAAACAAAATGCTGTTTTCAAATATTTAAACTGTCATATTAATGTTTCTGTCGTGTATAATAGCTAATGTTGGTGAAAGCAAGATAAAAATGCTGTTTTAAGCATGCAAAAGCATACAAAACACCGTTTTTATGTATTTAAACTGTCATATTCATGTATAAGTCGTGTGTAATGGCTTATGTTCGCAAAATCAAGATAAAATAACTGTTTTCAGCTTGCAAAACATACAAAATGCTGTTTTCAAGTATATAAACTGTCATATTCATGTTTCTGTCGTGTGTAATAGCTAATGTCGGTGAAAGCAAGATAAAAATGCTGTTTTAAGCAATCAAAAGCATACAAAACACCGTTTTCAAGTATTTAAACTGTCATATTCATGTTTCTGTCGTGTATAATAGCTAATGTTAGTGAAAGCAAGACAAAAATGCTGTTTTAAGCATGCAAAAGCGTGCAAAACACCGTTTTAAAGTATTTAAACTGTCATATTTATGTATATGTCGTGTGTAATGGCTTATGTTTGAAAAATAAAGATAAAAATGCTGTTTTAAGCATACAAAAGAATACAAAACACCGTTTTCAAGTATTTAAACTGTCATATTCATGTTTCTGGCGTGTATAATAGCTAATGTTGGTGAAAGCAAGTTAAAAATGCTGTTTTAAGCATACAAAAGCATACAAAACACCGTTTTCAAGAATTTAAACTGTCATATTCATGTTTCTGTCGTGTATAATAGCTAAAGTTGGTAAAAACAAAATAAAAATGCTGTTTTAAGCATACAAAAGCATACAAAACACCGTTTTCAAGTATTTAAACTGTCATATTCATGTATATGTCGTGTGTAATGGCTTATGTTTGCAAAATCAAGATAAAATAGCTGTTTTCACCTTGCAAAAACATACAAAATGCTGTTTTCAAATATTTAAACTGTCATATTCATGTTTCTGTCGTGTATAATAGCTAAAGTTGGTAAAAACAAAATAAAAATGCTGTTTTAAGCATACAAAAGCATACAAAACACCGTTTTCAAGTATTTAAACTGTCATATTCATGTATATGTAGTGTGTAATGGCTTATGTTTGCAAAATCAAGATAAAATAGATGTTTTCAGCTTGCAAAAACATACAAAATACTGTTTTCAAGTATTTAAACTGTCATATTCATGTTTCTGTCGTGTATAATAGCTAATGTTGGTGAAAGCAAGATAAAAATGCTGTTTTAGGCATACAAAAGCATACAAAACACCGTTTTCAAGAATTTAAACTGTCATATTCATGTATAAGTCGTGTGTAATGGCTTATGTTCGCAAAATCAAGATAAAATAGCTGTTTTCAGCTTGCAAAACATACAAAATGCTGTTTTCAAGTATATAAACTGTCATATTCATGTTTCTGTCGTGTGTAATAGCTAATGTCGGTGAAAGCAAGATAAAAATGCTGTTTTAAGCAATCAAAAGCATACAAAACACCGTTTTCAAGTATTTAAACTGTCATATTCATGTACATGTCGAGTAATGGCTTAAGTTTGCAAAATCAAGATAAAATAGCTGTTTTAAGCTTGCAAAAACACGCAAAATGCTGTTTTCAAGTATTAAAACTGTCATATTTATGTTTCTGTCGTGTATAATAGCTAATGTTGGTGAAAGCAAGATAAAAATGCTCATAAAGCATGCAAAAGCATACAAAACACCGTTTTCAAGTATTTAAACTGTCATATTCTAGTTTCTGTCGTGTATAATAGCTAATGTTGGTGAAAGCAAGATAAAAATGCTGTTTTAAGCATGCAAAAGCATACAAAACACCGATTTCAAGTATTAAAACTGTCACATTCATGTATATGTCGTGTGTAATGGCTTATGTTTGCAAAATCAAGATAAAATAGCTGTTTTCAGCTTGCAAAAACCTACAAAATGCTGTTTTCAAGTATTTAAACTGTCATATTAATGTTTCTGTCGTGTATAATGTTATTAAATATTTATATAAATATTAATAACAATTGGTAGCAGAGTGATGGATAATTTTACGTCGAAAATAGAACAGTTAAATTCGTCGAATTACGGAATATGGAGCATCAAGATGGAAGCTTTCTTGGACTCCGAAGGATTAATAGAAGAAGTTATTGATGCTGAAGAACCAATTGAAACAGATAGTACATCAGGACTTAAAAAATATAAAGAATGGTCCTCAATATGTCTCCAGAACAAGCTGTAGTATACAGAGGAATAAAGAATGCTAAAGAATTATGGAATAAAATAAAAGAACGATTCGAAGGTCCAACAGAAGAAAAAGCAATAGACTTCATATTAGAATTAGCACGAATCAAAATGAAACAAAATGAAACTATTGGTGAATACATTACAAGAGCATAAGGTTTACAAAGTCAGATTATAATTCTAGGAAAAATTATAACAGAAAGAGAATTTATAAGATTTATTACGGAGGGTCTACTCCAACAATATGAAGGAATAATAACTCCATTATTGCTTAATAAAAATATTAGCTTCAATGATTTAAGACATTCGTTACTTACCTGTGAAAATAAATTAAAAGAAGAAAAAACGACAAATACGAATGCATTTAAAACCATTTGCAGAATGAATGAAAAGGCAAAAGTTTGTTATCATTGCAAAAAGCCAGGTCATATTAGAAAGAATTGCTGGTTTCTTAAGAATAATACTAATGATCAAAATAAATATAAAAAGTACGACAAGAATGATAAAAAGAAATGGACACCAAGAGAACAAGCAAATATAGTTGAAGAAAACACATCGGAAGAATTTGCATTAACAATAAATGAAGAAAATCAGACCACAAATTAACAAAAATGGTATTTGGACTCCGCATGTACATCACATGTGACGTCCACAGAAGAATGGTTAGAAGACAGTTATCCAGAAGAAAAAGAAATTAAGGTTGCTGAAGAAGGAAGAGAGATAAAAGCTGTATCAAGAGGAATTATCAGAGCTTCTGTACAAAATGAGAATGAAGAAATAAACAATGTCCGAATACAAAATGTTCTCTATGTACCAAAACTTCGAGATAATCTACTGTCAATACCAAATTTGGTTAATGAAGGTAATACTGTTATATTAAATAAAGAAGGAGCATTCATCTATGATAAATATGATCAGATGATTTGCAAAGGTAAATTTTCAAAAAAATATGTTTAGTATTAAACTACGGAAAAGACAACAAGAAAACAAGAAAGAAGAATGTTTTCGTACAGAAGAAGATATAAATATTTGGCATAAACGTTTGGGACATATTAATGAAGACTATTTAAATAAATTACATATGAATCAATCAGTAAGAAATTTAAGAAAATTGCAAGGTAAATTAACAATGTGTAAATCATGCATGCAAGGAAAAATGACAAGAATTAAATATGAAGAAACGTACAAAGAAACAACTTCAACTCCATTAGAAAGGATGTATGTCAGATTTATTAAATAAAACTATATTTATATAAATATTAATAACATATAATAGCTAATGTTGGTGAAAGCAAGATAAAAATGCTGTTTTAAGCATGCAAAAGCATACAAAACACCGTTTTCAAGTATTTAAACTGTCATATTCATGTTTCTGTCGTGTATAATAGCTAATGTTGGTGAAAGCAAGATAAAAATGCAGTTTTAAGCATACAAAAGCATACAATACACCGTTTTCAAGAATTTAAACTGTCATATACATGTATATGTCGTGTGTAATGGCTTTTGTTTGCAAAATCAATATAAAATAGCTGTTTTCAGCTTGCAAAAACAAACAAAATGCTGTTTTCAAGTATTTAAACGGTCATATTAATGTTTCTGTCGTGTATAATAGCTAATGTTGGTGAAAGCAAGATAAAAATGCTGTTTTAAGCGAGCAAAATCATACAAAACACCGTTTTCAAGTATTTAAACTGTCATATTCATGTATATGTCGTGTGTAATGGCTTATGTTTGCAAAATCAAGATAAAATAGCTGTTTCCAGCTTGCAAAAACATACAAAATGCTGCTTTCAAGTATTTAAACTGTCATATTCATGTTTCTGTCGTGTATAATAGCTAATTTTAGTGAAAGCAAGACAAAAATGCTGTTTTAAGCATGCAAAAGCGTGCAAAATACCGTTTTAAAGTATTTAAACTGTCATATTTATGTATATGTCGTGTGTAATGGCTTATGTTTAAAAAATCAAGATAAAAATGCTGTTTTAAGCATGCAAAAGAATACAAAACACCGTTTTCAAGTATTTAAATTGTCATATTCATGTTTCTGTCGTGTATAATAGCTAATGTTGGTGAAAGCAAGATAAAAATGCAGTTTTAAGCATGCAAAAGCATATAAAACACCGTTTCAAGTGATTAAACTGTCATATTCATGTTTCTGTCGTGTATAATAGCTAATGTTGGTGAAAGCAAGTTAAAAATGCTGTTTTAAGCATACAAAAGCATACAAAACACCGTTTTCAAGTATTTAAACTGTCATATTCATGTATATGTAGTGTGTAATGGCTTATGTTTGCAAAATCAAGATAAAATAGATGTTTTCAGCTTGCAAAAACATACAAAATACTGTTTTCAAGTATTTAAACTGTCATATTCATGTTTCTGTCGTGTATAATAGCTAATGTTGGTGAAAGCAAGATAAAAATGCTGTTTTAGGCATACAAAAGCATACAAAACACCGTTTTCAAGAATTTAAACTGTCATATACATGTATATGTCGTGTGTAATAGCTTATGTTTGCAAAATCAAGATAAAATAGCTGTTTTCAGCTTGCAAAAACAAACAAAATGCTGTTTTCAAATATTTAAACTGTCATATTAATGTTTCTTTCGTGTATAATAGCTAATGTTGGTGAAAGCAAGATAAAAATGCTGTTTTAAGCATGCAAAAGCATACAAAACACCGTTTTTAAGTATTTAAACTGCCATATTCATGTATAAGTCGTGTGTAATGGCTTATGTTCGCAAAATCAATATAAAATAGCTGTTTTCAGCTTGCAAAACATACAAAATGCTGTTTTCAAGTATATAAACTGTCATATTCATGTTTCTGTCGTGTGTAATAGCTAATGTCGGTGAAAGCAAGATGAAAATGCTGTTTTAAGCAATCAAAAGCATACAAAACACCGTTTTCAAGTATTTAAACTGTCATATTCATGTTTCTGTCGTGTATAATAGCTAATGTTAGTGAAAGCAAGACAAAAATGCTGTTTTAATCATGCAAAAGCGTGCAAAACACCGTTTTAAAGTATTTAAACTGTCATATTTATGTATATGTCGTGTGTAATGGCTTATGTTTGAAAAATCAAGATAAAAATGCTGTTTTAAGCATGCAAAAGAATACAAAACACCGTTTTCTAGTATTTAAACTGTCATATTCATGTTTCTGTCGTGTATAATAGCTAATGTTGGTGAAAGCAAGATAAAAATTCTGTTTTAAGCATGCAAAAGCATACAAAACACCGTTTTCAAGTATTTAAACTGTCATATTCATGTTTCTGTCGTGTATAATAGCTAATGTTGGTGAAAGCAAGTTAAAAATGCTGTTTTAAGCATACAAAAGCATGCAAAACACCGTTTTCAAGAATTTAAACTGTCATATTCATGTTTCTGTCGTGTATAATAGCTAAAGTTGGTAAAAACAAAATAAAAATGCTGTTTTAAGCATACAAAAGCATACAAAACACCGTTTTCAAGTATTTAAACTGTCATATTCATGTATATGTCGTGTGTAATGGCTTATGTTTGCAAAATCAAGATAAAATAGCTGTTTTCACCTTGCAAAAACATACAAAATGCTGTTTTCAAATATTTAAACTGTCATATTCATGTTTCTGTCGTGTATAATAGCTAAAGTTGGTAAAAACAAAATAAAAATGCTGTTTTAAGCATACAAAAGCATACAAAACACCGTTTTCAAGTATTTAAAACTGTCATATTCATGTATATGTAGTGTGTAATGGCTTATGTTTGCAAAATCAAGATAAAATAGATGTTTTCAGCTTGCAAAAACATACAAAATACTGTTTTCAAGTATTTAAACTGTCATATTCATGTTTCTGTCGTGTATAATAGCTAATGTTGGTGAAAGCAAGATAAAAATGCTGTTTTAGGCATACAAAAGCATACAAAACACCGTTTTCAAGAATTTAAACTGTCATATACATGTATATGTCGTGTGTAATGGCTTATGTTTGCAAAATCAAGATAAAATAGCTGTTTTCAGCTTGCAAAAACAAACAAAATGCTGTTTTCAAATATTTAAACTGTCATATTAATGTTTCTGTCGCGTATAATAGCTAATGTTGGTGAAAGCAAGATAAAAATGCTGTTTTAAGCATGCAAAAGCATACAAAACACCGTGTTTAAGTATTTAAACTGTCATATTCATGTATAAGTCGTGTGTAATGGCTTATGTTCGCAAAATCAAGATAAAATAGCTGTTTTCAGCTTGCAAAACATACAAAATGCTGTTTTCAAGTATATAAACTGTCATATTCATGTTTCTGTCGTGTGTAATAGCTAATGTCGGTGAAAGCAAGATAAAAATGCTGTTTTAAGCAATCAAAAGCATACAAAACACCGTTTTCAAGTATTTAAACTGTCATATTCATGTACATGTCGAGTAATGGCTTAAGTTTGCAAAATCAAGATAAAATAGCTGTTTTAAGCTTGCAAAAACACGCAAAATGCTGTTTTCAAGTATTTAAACTGTCATATTCATGTTTCTATCGTGTATAATAGCTAATGTTGGTGAAAGCAAGATAAAAATGCTCTTTAAAGCATGCAAAAGCATACAAAACACCGTTTTCAAGTATTTAAACTGTCATATTCTAGTTTCTGTCGTGTATAATAGCTAATGTTGGTGAAAGCAAGATAAAAATGCTGTTTTAAGCATGCAAAAGCATACAAAACACCGATTTCAAGTATTAAAACTGTCATATTCATGTATATGTCGTGTGTAATGGCTTATGTTTGCAAAATCAAGATAAAATAGCTGTTTTCAGCTTGCAAAAACATACAAAATGCTGTTTTCAAGTATTTAAACTGTCATATTAATGTTTCTGTCGTGTATAATGTTATTAAATATTTATATAAATATTAATAACAATTGGTAGCAGAGTGATGGATAATTTTACGTCGAAAATAGAACAGTTAAATTCGTCGAATTACGGAATATGGAGCATCAAGATGGAAGCTTTCTTGGACTCCGAAGGATTAATAGAAGAAGTTATTGATGCTGAAGAACCAATTGAAACAGATAGTACATCAGGACTTAAAAAATATAAAGAATGGTCCTCAATATGTCTCCAGAACAAGCTGTAGTATACAGAGGAATAAAGAATGCTAAAGAATTATGGAATAAAATAAAAGAACGATTCGAAGATCCAACAGAAGAAAAAGCAATAGACTTCATATTAGAATTAGCACGAATCAAAATGAAACAAAATGAAAATATTGGTGAATACATTACAAGAGCATAAGGTTTACAAAGTCAGATTATAATTCTAGGAAAAATTATAACAGAAAGAGAATTTATAAGATTTATTACGGAGGGTCTACTCCAACAAAATGAAGGAATAATAACTCCATTATTGCTTAATAAAAATATTAGCTTCAATGATTTAAGACATTCGTTACTTACCTGTGAAAATAAATTAAAAGAAGAAAAAACGACAAATACGAATGCATTTAAAACCATTTGCAGAATGAATGAAAAGGCAAAAGTTTGTTATCATTGCAAAAAGCCAGGTCATATTAGAAAGAATTGCTGGTTTCTTAAGAATAATACTAATGATCAAAATAAATATAAAAAGTACAACAAGAATGATAAAAATAAATGGACACCAAGAGAACAAGCAAATATAGTTGAAGAAAACACATCGGAAGAATTTGCATTAACAATAAATGAAGAAAATCAGACCACTAATTAACAAAAATGGTATTTGGACTCCGCATGTACATCACATATGACGTCCACAGAAGAATGGTTAGAAGACAGTTATCCAGAAGAAAAAGAAATTAAGGTTGCTGAAGAAGGAAGAGAGATAAAAGCTGTATCAAGAGGAATTATCAGAGCTTCTGTACAAAATGAGAATGAAGAAATAAACAATGACCGAATACAAAATGTTCTCTATGTACCAAAACTTCGAGATAATCTACTGTCAATACCAAATTTGCTTAATGAAGGTAATACTGTTATATTAAATAAAGAAGGAGCATTCATCTATGATAAATATGATCAGATGATTTGCAAAGGTAAATTTTCAAAAAATATGTTTAGTATTAAACTACGGAAAAGACAACAAGAAAACAAGAAAAAAGAATGTTTTCGTACAGAAGAAGATATAAATATTTGGCATAAACGTTTGGGACATATTAATGAAGAATATTTAAATAAATTACATATGAATCAATCAGTAAGAAATTTAAGAAAATTGCAAGGTAAATTAACAATGTGTAAATCATGCATGCAAGGAAAAATGACAAGAATTAAATATGAAGAAACGTACAAAGAAACAACTTCAACTCCATTAGAAAGGATGTATGTCAGATTTATTAAATAAAACTATATTTATATAAATATTAATAACATATAATAGCTAATGTTGGTGAAAGCAAGATAAAAATGCTGTATTAAGCATGCAAAAGCATACAAAACACCGTTTTCAAGTATTTAAACTGTCATATTCATGTTTCTGTCGTGTATAATAGCTAATGTTGGTGAAAGCAAGATAAAAATTCTGTTTTAAGCGTGCAAAAGCATACAAAACACCGTTTTTAAGTATTTAAACTGTCATATTCATGTATATGTCGTGTGTAATGGCTTATGTTTGCAAAATCAAGATAAAATAGCTGTTTTCAGCTTGCAAAAACATACAAAATGCTGTTTTCAAGTATTTCAACTGTCATATTCATGTTTCTGTCGTGTATAATAGCTAATGTTGGTGAAATTAAGATAAAAATGCTGTTTTAAGCATGCAAAAGCATACAAAAAATCGTTTTCAAGTAGTTAAACTGTCATATTCATGTTTCTGTCGTGTATAATAGGTAATGTTGGTGAAAGCAAGACAAAAATGCTGTTTTAAGCATGCAAAAGCATACAAAACACCGTTTTCAAGTATTTAAACTGTCATATTCATTTATATGTCGTGTGTAATGGCCTATGTTTGCAAAATCAAGATAAAATAGCTGTTTTCAGCTTGCAAAAACATACAAAATGCTGTTTTCAAGTATTTAAACTGTCATATTTATGTTTCTGTCGTGTATAATAGCTAATGTTGGCGAATGCAAGATAAAAATGCTGTTTTAAGCATGCAAAAGCATACAAAACACGGTTTTCAAGTATTTAAACTGTCATATTCACGTATATGTAGTGTGTAATGGCTTATGTTTGCAAAATCAAGATAAAATAGCTGTTTTCAGTTTGCAAAAACATACAAAATGCTGTTTTCAAGTATTTAAACTGTCATATTCTTGTTTCTGTCGTGTATAATAGCTAATGTTGGTGAAAGCAAGATAAAAATGCTGTTTTAAGAATGCAAAAGCATATAAAACACAGTTTTCAAGTATTTAAACTGTCATATTCATGTTTCTTTCGTGTATAATAGCTAATGTTGGTGAAAGCAAGACAAAAATGCTGTTTTAGGCATGCAAAAGCGTGCAAAACACCGTTTTCAAGTATTTAAACAGTCATATTTATTTATATGTCGTGTGTAATGGCTTATGTTTGGAAAATCAAGATAAAAATGCTGTTTTAAGCATGCAAAAGCATACAAAACACCGTTTTCAAGTATTTAAACTGTCATATTCATGTTTCTGTCGTGTATAATAGCTAATGTTGGTGAAAGCAAGACAAAAATGCTGTTTTAGGATGCAAAAGCATACAAAACACCGTTTTCAAGTATTTAAACTGTCATATTTATGTATATGTCGTGTGTAATGGCTTATGTTTGCAAAATCAAGATAAAATAGCTGTTTTCAGCTTGCAAAAACATACAAAATGCTGTTTTCAAGTATTTAGACTGTCATATTCATGTTTCTGTCGTGTATAATAGCTAATGTTGGTGAAAGCAAGATAAAAATGCTGCTTTAAGCATACAAAAGCATACAAAACACCGTTTTCAAGAATTTAAACTGTCATATTCATGTATATGTCGTGTGTAATGGCTTATGTTTGCAAAATCAAGATAAAATAGCTGTTTTCAGCTTGCAAAAACAAAAAAAATGCTGTTTTCAAATATTTAAACTGTCATATTAATGTTTCTGTCGTGTATAATAGCTAATGTTGGTGAAAGCAAGATAAAAATGCTTTTTTAAGCATGCAAAAGCATACAAAACACCGTTTTCAAGTATTTAAACTGTCACATTCATGTATATGTCGTGTGTAATGGCTTATGTTTGCAAAATCAAGATAAAATAGCTGTTTTCAGCTTGCAAAAACTTACAAAATGCTGTTTTCAAGTATTTAAATTGTCAAATTCATGTTTCTGTCGTGTATAATAGCTAATATTGGTGAAAGCAAGATAAAAACGCTGTTTTAAGCATGCAAGAGCAAACAAAACACCGTTTTCAAGTATTTAAACTGTCATATTCATGTATATGTGCAAAATCAAGATGAAATAGCTGTTTTCTGCTTGCAAAACATACAAAATGCTGTTTTCAAGTTTTTAAACTGTCATATTCATGTTTCTGTCGTGTATAATAGCTAATGTTGGTAAAAGCAAGATAAAAATGCTGTTTTAAGCATGCAAAAGCATACTAAACACCGTTTTCAAGTATTTAATCTGTCATATTCATGTATATGTCGTGTGTAATGGCTTATGTTTGCAAAATCAAGATAAAATATCTGTTTTCAGCTTGCAAAAACATACAAAATGCGGTTTAAAGTATATAAACTGTCATATTCATGTTTCTGTCGTGTATAATAGCTAATGTTGGTGAAAGCAAGATAAAAATGCTGTTTTAAGCGTGCAAAAGCATACAAAACATGGTTTTCAAGTATTTAAACTGTCATATTCATAAATACGTCGTGTGTAATGGCTTATGTTTGCAAAATCAAGATAAAATAGCTGTTTTCAGCTTGCAAAAACATACAAAATGCTGTTTTCAAGTATTTAAACTATCACATTCATGTTTCTGTCGTGTATAATAGCTAATGTTGGTGAAAGCAAGATAAAAATGCTGTTTTAAGCATACAAAAGCATACAAAACACCGTTTTCAAGAATTTAATTGTCATATTCATGTACATGTCGTGCGTAATGGCTTATGTTTGCAAAATCAAGATAAAAATGCTGTTTTAAGCATGCAAAAGCATACAAAACACCGTTTTCAAGTTTTTAACTGTCATATTCATGTATATGTAGTGTGTGATGGCTTATGTTTGCAAAATCAAGATAAAATAACTGTTTTCAGCTTGCAAAAACATACAAAATGCTGTTTTCAAGTATTTAAACTGTCATTTTCATGTTTCTGTCGTGTATAATAGCTAATGTTGGTGAAAGCAAGATAAAAATGCTGTTTTAAGCATACAAAAGCATACAAAACACCATTTTCAAGTATTTAAACTGTCATATTCATGTATATGTCGTGTTTAATGGCTTATGTTTGCAAAATCAAGATAAAATAGCTGTTTTCTGCTTGCAAAAACATACAAAATGCTGTTTTCAAGTATTTAAACTGTCATATTCATGTTTCTGTCGTGTATAATAGTTAATGTTGGTGAAAGCAAGATAAAAATGCTGTTTTAAGCATGCAAAACATATAAAACACCGTTTTCAAGTATTTAAACTGTCATATTCATGTTTCTGTCGTGTATAATAGCTAATGTTGGTGAAAGCAAGATAAAAATGCTGTTTTAAGCATGCAAAAGCATACAAAACACCGTTTTCAAGTATTTGAACTGTCATATTCATGTTTTTGTCGTGTATAATAGCTAATGTTGGTGAAAGCAAGATAAAAATGCTGTTTAAAGCATACAAAAGAATACAAAACACCGTTTTCTAGTATTTAAACTGTCATATTCATGTATATGGCGTGTGTAATGGCTTATGTTTGCAAAATCAAGATAAAATATCTGTTTTCAGCTTGCAAAAACATACAAAATTCTGTTTTCAAGTATTTAAACTGTCATATTCATGTTTCTGTCATGCATAATAGCTAATGTTGGTGAAAGCAAGATAAAAATGCTGTTTTTAGCGTGCAAAAGCATACAAAACACGGTTTTCAAGTATTTAAACTGTCATATTCATGTATATGTCGTGTGTAATGGTTTATGTTTTGCAAAATCAAGATAAAATAGCTGTTTTCAGCTTGCAAAAACATACAAAATGCTGTTTTCAAGTATTTAAACAGTCATATTCATGTTTCTGTCGTGTATAATAGCTAATGTTGGTGAAAGCAAGATAAAAATGCTGTTTTAAACATGCAAAAGCATACAAAACACCGTTTTCAAGTATTTAAACTGTCATATTCATGTACATGTCGTGCGTAATGGCTTATGTTTGCAAAATCAAGATAAAAATGCTGTTTTAAGCATGCAAAAGCATACAAAACACCGTTTTCAAGTATTTTAACTGTCATATTCATGTTTCTGTCGTGTATAATAGCTAATGTTGGTGAAAGCAAGACAAAAATGCTGTTTTAAGCATGCAAAAGCATACAAAACACCGTTTTCAAGTTTTTAACTGTCATATTCATGTATATATCGTGTGTGATGGCTTATGTTTGCAAAATCAAGATAAAATAACTGTTTTCAGCTTGCAAAAACATACAAAATGCTGTTTTCAAGTATTTAAACTGTCATATTCATGTTTCTGTCGTGTATAATAGCTGATGTTGGTGAAAGCAAGATAAAAATGCTGTTTTAAGCATACAAAAGCATACAAAACACCATTTTCAAGTATTTAAACTGTCATATTCATGTATATGTCGTGTTTAATGGCTTATGTTTGCAAAATCAAGATAAAATAGCTGTTTTCAGCTTGCAAAAACATACAAAATGCTGTTTTCAAGTATTTAAACTGTCATATTCATGTTTCTGTCGTGTATAATAGTTAATGTTGGTGAAAGCAAGATAAAAATGCTGTTTTAAGCATGCAAAAGCATATAAAACACCGTTTTCAAGTATTTAAACTGCCATATTCATGTTTCTGTCGTGTATAATAGCTAATGTTGGTGAAAGCAAGATTAAAATGCTGTTTTAAGCATGCAAAAGCATACAAAACACCGTTTTCAAGTATTTAAACTGTCATATTCATGTTTCTGTCGTGTATAATAGCTAATGTTGGTGAAAGCTAGATAAAAATGCTGTTTTAAGCATGCAAAAGCATACAAAACACCGTTTTCAAGTATTTAAACTGTCATATTCATGTATATGTCGTGTGTAATGGCTTATGTTCGCAAAATCAAGATAAAATAGCTGTTTTCAGCTTGCAAAAACAAACAAAATGCTGTTTTCAAATATTTAAACTGTCATATTAATGTTTCTGTCGTGTATAATAGCTAATGTTGGTGAAAGCAAGATAAAAATGCTGTTTTAAGCATGCAAAAGCATACAAAACACCGTTTTTAAATATTTAAACTGTCATATTCATGTATAAGTCGTGTGTAATGGCTTATGTTCGCAAAATCAAGATAAAATAGCTATTTTTAGCTTGCAAAACATACAAAATGCTGTTTTCAAGTATATAAACTGTCATATTCATGTTTCAGTCGTGTGTAATAGCTAATGTTGGTGAAAGCAAGATAAAAATGCTGTTTTAAGCAATCAAAAGCATACAAAACACCGTTTTCAAGTATTTAAACTGTCATATTCATGTACATGTCGAGTAATGGCTTATGTTTGCAAAATCAAGATAAAATAGCTGTTTTAAGCTTGCAAAAACACGCAAAAGGCTGTTTTCAAGTATTTAAACTGTCATATTCATGTTTCTGTCGTGTATAATAGCTAATGTTGTTGAAAGCAAGATAAAAATTCTGTTTAAAGCATGCAAAAGCATACAAAACACCGTTTTCAAGTATTTAAACTGTCATATTCAAGTTTCTGTCGTGTATAATAGCTAATGTTGGTGAAAGCAAGATAAAAATGCTGTTTTAAGCATGCAAAAGCATACAAAACAGCGATTTCAAGTATTTAAACTGTCATATTCAAGTATATGTCGTGTGTAATGGTTTATGTTTGCAAAATCAAGATAAAATAGCTGTTTTCAGCTTGCAAAAACATACAAAATGCTGTTTTCAAGTATTTAAACTGTCATATTAATGTTTCTGTCGTGCATAATAGCTAATGTTGGTGAAAGCAAGATAAAAATGCTGTTTTAAGCATGCAAAAGCATACAAAACACCGTTTTCAAGTATTTAAACTGTCATATTAATGTTTCTGTCGTGTATAATTGCTAATGTTGGTGAAAGCAAGATAAAAATGCTGTTTTAAGCATGCAAAAGCATACAAAACACCGTTTTCAAGTATTTAAACTGTCATATTCAAGTTTCTGTCGTGTATAATAGCTAATGTTGGTGAAAGCAAGATAAAAATGCTGTTTTAAGCATGCAAAAGCATACAAAACACCGATTTCAAGTATTTAAACAGTCATATTCATGTATATGTCGTGTGTAATGGCTTATGTTTGCAAAATCAAGATAAAATAGCTGTTTTCAGCTTGCAAAAACATACAAAATGCTGTTTTCAAGTATTTAAACTGTCATATTTATGTTTCTGTCGTGTATAATTGCTAATGTTGGTGAAAGCAAGATAAAAATGCTGTTTTAAGCGAGCAAAATCATACAAAACACCGTTTTCAAGTATTTAAACTGTCATATTCATGTATATGTCGTGTGTAATGGCTTATGTTTGGAAAATCAAGATAAAAATGCTGTTTTAAGCATGCAAAAGCATACAAAACACCGTTTTCAAGTATTTAAACTGTCATATTCATGTTTCTGTCGTGTATAATAGCTAATGTTGGTGAAAGCAAGATAAAAATGCTGTTTTAAGCAATCAAAAGCACACAAAACACCGTTTTCAAGTATTTAAACTGTCATATTCATTAATATGTCGTGTGTAATGACTTATGTTTGCAAAATCAAGATAAAATAACTGTTTTCAGCTTGCAAAAACACGCAAACACGATAAAAATTCTGTTTTAAGCAATCAAAAGCATACAAAACACCGTTTTCATGTATTTAAACTGTCATATTCATGTACATGTCGAGTAATGGCTTATGTTTGCAAAATCAAGATTAAATAGCTGTTTTAAGCTTGCAAAAACACGCAAAATGCTGTTTTCAAGTATTTAAACTGTCATATTCATGTTTCTGTCGTGTATAATAGCTAATGTTGGTGAAAGCAAGATAAAAATGCTGTTTAAAGCATGCAAAAGCATACAAAACACCGTTTTCAAGTATTTAAACTGTCATATTCAAGTTTCTGTCGTGTATAATAGCTAATGTTGGTGAAAGCAAGATATAAATGCTGTTTTAAGCATGCAAAAGCATACAAAACACCGATTTCAAGTATTTAAACTGTCATATTCATGTATATGTCGTGTGTAATGGCTTATGTTTGCAAAACCAAGATAAATAAGCTGTTTTCAGCTTGCAAAAACATACAAAATGCTGTTTTCAAGTATTTAAACTGTCATATTAATGTTTCTGTCGTGTATAATAGCTAATGTTGGTGAAAGCAAGATAAAAATGCTGTTTTAAGCATGCAAAAGCATACAAAACAACGTTTTCAAGTATTTAAACTGTCATATTAATTTTTCTGTCGTGTATAATAGCTAATGTTGGTGAAAGCAAGATAAAAATGCTGTTTTAAGCATGCAAAAGCACACAAAACACCGTTTTCAAGTATTTAAACTGTCATATTCATGTTTCTGTCGTGTATAATAGCTAATGTTGGTGAAAGCTAGATAAAAATGCTGTTTTAAGCATGCAAAAGCATACAAAACACCGTTTTCAAGTATTTAAACTGTCATATTCATGTATATGTCGTGTGTAATTGCTTATGTTCGCAAAATCAAGATAAAATAGCTGTTTTCAGCTTGCAAAACATACAAAATGCTGTTTTCAAGTATATAAACTGTCATATTCATGTTTCAGTCGTGTGTAATAGCTTATGTTGGTGAAAGCAAGATAAAAATGCTGTTTTAAGCAATCAAAAGCATACAAAACACCGTTTTCAAGTATTTGAACTGTCATATTCATGTACAAGTCGAGTAATGGCTTATGTTTGCAAAATCAAGATAAAATAGCTGTTTTAAGTTTGCAAAAACACGCAAAATGCTGTTTTCAAGTATTTAAACTGTCATATTCATGTTTCTGTCGTGTATAATAGCTAATGTTGGTGAAAGCAAGACAATAATGATGTTTTAAGCATGCAAAAGCGTGCAAAACACCGTTTTCAAGTATTTAAACTGTCATATTCATGTTTCTGTCGTGTATAATAGCTAATGTTGGTGAAAGCTAGATAAAAATGCTGTTTTAAGCATGCAAAAGCATACAAAACACCGTTTTCAAGTATTTAAACTGTCATATTCATGTATATGTCGTGTGTAATGGCTTATGTTCGCAAAATCAAGATAAAATAGCTGTTTTCAGCTTGCAAAACATACAAAATGCTGTTTTCAAGTATATAAACTGTCATATTCATGTTTCTGTCGTGTATAATAGCTAATGTTGGTGAAAGCAAGATAAAAATTCTGTTTTAAGCAATCAAAAGCATACAAAACACCGTTTTCAAGTATTTAAACTGTCATATTCATGTACAAGTCGAGTAATGGCTTATGTTTGCAAAATCAAGATAAAATAGCTGTTTTAAGCTTGCAAAAACACGCAAAATGCTGTTTTCAAGTATTTAATCTGTCATATTCATGTTTCTGTCGTGTATAATAGCTAATGTTGTTGAAAGCAAGATAAAAATTCTGTTTAAAGCATGCAAAAGCATACAAAACACCGTTTTCAAGTATTTAAACTGTCATATTCAAGTTTCTGTCGTGTATAATAGCTAATGTTGGGGAAAGCAAGATAAAAATGCTGTTTTAAGCATGCAAAAGCATACAAAACAGCGATTTCAAGTATTTAAACTGTCATATTCAAGTATATGTCGTGTGTAATGGCTTATGTTTGCAAAATCAAGATAAAATAGCTGTTTTCAGCTTGCAGAAACATACAAAATGCTGTTTTCAAGTATTTAAACTGTCATATTAATGTTTTTGTCGTGCATAATAGCTAATGTTGGTGAAAGCAAGATAAAAATGCTGTTTTAAGCATGCAAAAGCATACAAAACACCGTTTTCAAGTATTTAAACTGTCATATTAATGTTTCTGTCGTGTATAATAGCTAATGTTGGTGAAAGCAAGATAAAAATGCTGTTTTAAGCATGCAAAAGCATACAAAACACCGTTTTCAAGTATTTAAACTGTCACATTCAAGTTTCTGTCGTGTATAATAGCTAATGTTGGTGAAAGCAAGATAAAAATGCTGTTTTAAGCATGCAAAAGCATACAAAACACCGATTTCAAGTATTTAAACAGTCATATTCATGTATATGTCGTGTAATGGCTTATGTTTGCAAAATCAAGATAAAATAGTTGTTTTCAGCTTGCAAAAACATACAAAATGCTGTTTTCAAGTATTTAAACTGTCATATTTATGTTTCTGTCGTGTATAATTGCTAATGTTGGTGAAAGCAAGATAAAAATGCTGTTTTAAGCGAGCAAAATCATACAAAACACCGTTTTCAAGTATTTAAACTGTCATATTCATGTATATGTCGTGTGTAATGGCTTATGTTTGGAAAATCAAGATAAAAATGCTGTTTTAAGCATGCAAAAGCATACAAAACACCGTTTTCAAGTATTTAAACTGTCATATTCATGTTTCTGTCGTGTATAATAGCTAATGTTGGTGAAAGCAAGATAAAAATGCTGTTTTAAGCAATCAAAAGCACACAAAACACCGTTTTCAAGTATTTAAACTGTCATATTCATGTTTCTGTCGTGTATAATAGCTAATGTTGGTGAAAGCAAGATAAAAATGCTGTTTTTAAGCAATCAAAAGCACACAAAACACCGTTTTCAAGTATTTAAACTGTCATATTCATTAATATGTCGTGTGTAATGACTTATGTTTGCAAAATCAAGATAAAATAACTGTTTTCAGCTTGCAAAAACACGCAAACACGATAAAAATTCTGTTTTAAGCAATCAAAAGCATACAAAACACCGTTTTCAAGTATTTAAACTGTCATATTCATGTACATGTCGAGTAATGGCTTATGTTTGCAAAATCAAGATTAAATAGCTGTTTTAAGCTTGCAAAAACACGCAAAATGCTGTTTTCAAGTATTTAAACTGTCATATTCATGTTTCTGTCGTGTATAATAGCTAATGTTGGTGAAAGCAAGATAAAAATGCTGTTTAAAGCATGCAAAAGCATACAAAACACCGTTTTCAAGTATTTAAACTGTCATATTCAAGTTTCTGTCGTGTATAATAGCTAATGTTGGTGAAAGCAAGATAAAAATGCTGTTTTAAGCATGCAAAAGCATACAAAACACCGATTTCAAGTATTTAAACTGTCATATTCATGTATATGTCGTGTGTAATGGCTTATGTTTGCAAAATCAAGATAAATAAGCTGTTTTCAGCTTGCAAAAACATACAAAATGCTGTTTTCAAGTATTTAAACTGTCATATTAATGTTTCTGTCGTGTATAATAGCTAATGTTGGTGAAAGCAAGATAAAAATGCTGTTTTAAGCATGCAAAAGCATACAAAACACCGTTTTCAAGTATTTAAACTGTCATATTAATTTTTCTGTTGTGTATAATAGCTAATGTTGGTGAAAGCAAGATAAAAATGCTGTTTTAAGCATGCAAAAGCACACAAAACACCGTTTTCAAGTATTTAAACTGTCATATTCATGTTTCTGTCGTTTATAATAGCTAATGTTGGTGAAAGCTAGATAAAAATGCTGTTTTAAGCATGCAAAAGCATACAAAACACCGTTTTCAAGTATTTAAACTGTCATATTCATGTATATGTCGTGTGTAATTGCTTATGTTCGCAAAATCAAGATAAAATAGCTGTTTTCAGCTTGCAAAACATACAAAATGCTGTTTTCAAGTATATAAACTGTCATATTAATGTTTCAGTCGTGTGTAATAGCTTATGTTGGTGAAAGCAAGATAAAAATGCTGTTTTAAGCAATCAAAAGCATACAAAACACCGTTTTCAAGTATTTGAACTGTCATATTCATGTACAAGTCGAGTAATGGCTTATGTTTGCAAAATCAAGATAAAATAGCTGTTTTAAGTTTGCAAAAACACGCAAAATGCTGTTTTCAAGTATTTAAACTGTCATATTCATGTTTCTGTCGTGTATAATAGCTAATGTTGGTGAAAGCAAGACAAAAATGATGTTTTAAGCATGCAAAAGCGTGCAAAACACCGTTTTCAAGTATTTAAACTGTCATATTCATGTTTCTGTCGTGTATAATAGCTAATGTTGGTGAAAGCTAGATAAAAATGCTGTTTTAAGCATTCAAAAGCATACAAAACACCGTTTTCAAGTATTTAAACTGTCATATTCATGTACAAGTCGAGTAATGGCTTATTTTTGCAAAATCAAGATAAAATAGCTGTTTTAAGCTTGCAAAAACACGCAAAATGCTGTTTTCAAGTATTTAATCTGTCATATTCATGTTTCTGTCGTGTATAATAGCTAATGTTGGTGAAAGCAAGATAAAAATGCTGTTTTAAGCAATCAAAAGCATACAAAACACCGTTTTCAAGTATTTAAACTGTCATATTCATGTATATGTCGTGTGTAATGGCTTATTTTTGCAAAATCAAGATAAAATAGCTGTTTTCAGTTTGTAAAAACATACAAAATGCTGTTTTCAAATATTTAAAATGTCATATTCATGTTTCTGTCGTGTATAATAGGTAATGTTGGTGAAAGCAAGATAAGAATGTTGTTTTAAGCATTCAAAAGCATACAAAACACCGTTTTCAAGTATTTAAACTGTCATATTCATGTTTCTGTCGTGTATAATATCTAATGTTGGTGAAAGCAAGATAAAAATGCTGTTTTAAGCAATCAAAAGCACACAAAACACCGTTTTCAAGTATTTAAACTGTCATATTCATGAATATGTCGTGTGTAATGACTTATGTTTGCAAAATCAAGATAAAATAACTGTTTTCAGCTTGCAAAAACACGCAAAATGCTGTTTTCAAGTATTTAAACTGTCATATTCATGTTTCTGTCGTGTATAATAGCTAATGTTGGTGAAAGCAAGATAAAAATTCTGTTTTAAGCATGCAAAAGCATACAAAACACCGTTTTCAAGTATTTAAACTGTCATATTCATGTATAAGTAGTGTGTAATGGCTTATGTTCGCAAAATCAAGATAAAATAGCTGTTTTCAGCTTGCAAAACATACAAAATGCTGTTTTCAAGTATATAAACTGTCATATTCATGTTTCAGTCGTGTGTAATAGCTAATGTTGGTGAAAGCAAGATAAAAATGCTGTTTTAAGCAATCAAAAGCATACAAAACACCGTTTTCAAGTATTTGAACTGTCATATTCATGTACAAGTCGAGTAATGGCTTATGTTTGCAAAATCAAGATAAAATAGCTGTTTTAAGTTTGCAAAAACACGCAAAATGCTGTTTTCAAGTATTTAAACTGTCATATTCATGTTTCTGTCGTGTATAATAGCTAATGTTGGTGAAAGCAAGACAAAAATGATGTTTTAAGCATGCAAAAGCGTGCAAAACACCGTTTTCAAGTATTTAAACTGTCATATTTATGTATATGTCATGTGTAATGGCTTATGTTTGGAAAATCAAGATAAAAATGCTGTTTTAAGCATGCAAAAGCATACAAAACACTGTTTTCAAGTATTTAAACTGTCATATTCATGTTTCTGTCGTGTATAATAGCTAATGTTGGTGAAAGCAAGATAAAAATGCTGTTTAAAGCATGCAGAAGCATACAAAACACCGTTTTCAAGTATTTAAACTGTCATATTCAAGTTTCTGTCGTGTATAATAGCTAATGTTGGTGAAAGCAAGATAAAAATGCTGTTTTAAGCATGCAAAAGCATACAAAACACCGATTTCAAGTATTTAAACTGTCATATTCATGTATATGTCGTGTGTAATGGCTTATGTTTGCAAAATCAAGATAAAATAGCTGTTTTCAGCTTGCAAAAACATACAAAATGCTGTTTTCAAGTATTTAAACTGTCATATTAATGTTTCTGTCGTGTATAATAGCTAATGTTGGTGAAAGCAAGATAAAAATGCTGTTTTAAGCATGCAAAAGCATACAAAACACCGTTTTCAAGTATTTAAACTGTCATATTAATTTTTCTGTCGTGTATAATAGCTAATGTTGGTGAAAGCAAGATAAAAATGCTGTTTTAAGCATGCAAAAGCATACAAAACACCGTTTTCAAGTATTTAAACTGTCATATTCAAGTTTCTGTCGTGTATAATAGCTAATGTTGGTGAAAGCAAGATAAAAATGCTGTTTTAAGCATGCAAAAGCATACAAAACACCGATTTCAAGTATTTAAACAGTCATATTCATGTATATGTCGTGTGTAATGGCTTATGTTTGCAAAATCAAGATAAAATAGCTGTTTTCAGCTTGCAAAAACATACAAAATGCTGTTTTCAAGTATTTAAACTGTCATATTAATGTTTCTGTCGTGTATAATTGCTAATGTTGGTGAAAGCAAGATAAAAATGCTGTTTTAAGCATGCAAAAGCATACAAAACACCGTTTTCAAGTATTTAAACTGTCATATTAATGTTTGTGTCGTGTATAATAGCTAATGTTGGTGAAAGCAAGATAAAAATGCTGTTTTAAGCATGCAAAAGCATACAAAACACCGTTTTCAAGTATTTAAACTGTCATATTCATGTTTCTGTCGTGTATAATAGCTAATGTTGGTGAAAGCTAGATAAAAATGCTGTTTTAAGCATGCAAAAGCATACAAAACACCGTTTTCAAGTATTTAAACTGTCATATTCATGTATATGTCGTGTGTAATGGCTTATGTTCGCAAAATCAAGATAAAATAGCTGTTTTCAGCTTGCAAAACATACAAAATGCTGTTTTCAAGTATATAAACTGTCATATTCATGTTTCAGTCGTGTGTAATAGCTTATGTTGGTGAAAGCAAGATAAAAATGCTGTTTTAAGCAATCAAAAGCATACAAAACACCGTTTTCAAGTATTTGAACTGTCATATTCATGTACAAGTCGAGTAATGGCTTATGTTTGCAAAATCAAGATAAAATAGCTGTTTTAAGTTTGCAAAAACACGCAAAATGTTGTTTTCAAGTATTTAAACTGTCATATTCATGTTTCTGTCGTGTATAATAGCTAATGTTGGTGAAAGCAAGACAAAAATGATGTTTTAAGCATGCAAAAGCGTGCAAAACACCGTTTTCAAGTATTTAAACTGTCATATTCATGTTTCTGTCGTGTATAATAGCTAATGTTGGTGAAAGCTAGATAAAAATGCTGTTTTAAGCATGCAAAAGCATACAAAACACCGTTTTCAAGTATTTAAACTGTCATATTCATGTATATGTCGTGTGTAATGGCTTATGTTCGCAAAATCAAGATAAAATAGCTGTTTTCAGCTTGCAAAACATACAAAATGCTGTTTTCAAGTATATAAACTGTCATATTCATGTTTCTGTCGTGTATAATAGCTAATGTTGGTGAAAGCAAGATAAAAATTCTGTTTTAAGCAATCAAAAGCATACAAAACACCGTTTTCAAGTATTTAAACTGTCATATTCATGTACAAGTCGAGTAATGGCTTATGTTTGCAAAATCAAGATAAAATAGCTGTTTTAAGCTTGCAAAAACACGCAAAATGCTGTTTTCAAGTATTTAATCTGTCATATTCATGTTTCTGTCGTGTATAATAGCTAATGTTGGTAAAAGCAAGATAAAAATGCTGTTTTAAGCAATCAAAAGCATACAAAACACCGTTTTCAAGTATTTAAACTGTCATATTAATGTATATGTCGTGTGTAATGGCTTATTTTTGCAAAATCAAGATAAAATAGCTGTTTTCAGTTTGTAAAAACATACAAAATGCTGTTTTCAAGTATTTAAATTGTCATATTCATGTTTCTGATAATAGCTAATGTTGGTGAAAGCAAGATAAAAATGCTGTTTTAAGCATGCAAAAGCATACAATACACCGTTTTCAAATATTTAAAATGTCATATTCATGTTTCTGTCGTGTATAATAGGTAATGTTGGTGAAAGCAAGATAAGAATGTTGTTTTAAGCATTCAAAAGCATACAAAACACCGTTTTCAAGTATTTAAACTGTCATATTCATGTTTCTGTCGTGTATAATAGCTAATGTTGGTGAAAGCAAGATAAAAATGCTGTTTTAAGCAATCAAAAGCACACAAAACACCGTTTTCAAGTATTTAAACTGTCATATTCATGAATATGTCGTGTGTAATGACTTATGTTTGCAAAATCAAGATAAAATAACTGTTTTCAGCTTGCAAAAACACGCAAAATGCTGTTTTCAAGTATTTAAACTGTCATATTCATGTTTTTGTCGTGTATAATAGCTAATGTTGGTGAAAGCAAGATAAAAATTCTGTTTTAAGCATGCAAAAGCATACAAAACACCGTTTTCAAGTATTTAAACTGTCATATTCATGTATAAGTAGTGTGTAATGGCTTATGTTCGCAAAATCAAGATAAAATAGCTGTTTTCAGCTTGCAAAACTTACAAAATGCTGTTTTCAAGTATATAAACTGTCATATTCATGTTTCAGTCGTGTGTAATAGCTAATGTTGGTGAAAGCAAGATAAAAATGCTGTTTTAAGCAATCAAAAGCATACAAAACACCGTTTTCAAGTATTTGAACTGTCATATTCATGTACAAGTCGAGTAATGGCTTATGTTTGCAAAATCAAGATAAAATAGCTGTTTTAAGTTTGCAAAAACACGCAAAATGCTGTTTTCAAGTATTTAAACTGTCATATTCATGTTTCTGTCGTGTATAATAGCTAATGTTGGTGAAAGCAAGACAAAAATGATGTTTTAAGCATGCAAAAGCGTGCAAAACACCGTTTTCAAGTATTTAAACTGTCATATTTATGTATATGTCATGTGTAATGGCTTATGTTTGGAAAATCAAGATAAAAATGCTGTTTTAAGCATGCAAAAGCATACAAAACACCGTTTTCAAGTATTTAAACTGTCATATTCATGTACATGTCGAGTAATGGTTTATGTTTGCAAAATCAAGATAAAAGAGCTGTTTTAAGCTTGCAAAAACACGCAAAATGCTGTTTTCAAGTTTTTAAACTGTCATATTCATGTTTCTGTCGTGTATAATAGCTAATGTTGGTAAAAGCAAGATAAAAATGCTGTTTAAAGCATGCAAAAGCATACAAAACACCGTTTTCAAGTATTTAAACTGTCATATTCATGTTTCTGTCGTGTATAATAACTAATGTTGGTGAAAGCAAGATAAAAATGCTGCTTTAAGCGAGCAAAATCATACAAAACACCGTTTTCAAGTATTTAAACTGTCATATTCATGTATATGTCGTGTGTAATGGCTTATGTTTGCAAAATCAAGATAAAATAGCTGTTTTCATCTTGCAAAAACATACAAAATACTGTTTTCAAGTATTTAAACTGTCATATTCATGTTTCTGTCGTGTATAATAGCTAATGTTAGTGAAAGCAAGACAAAAATGCTGTTTTAAGCATGCAAAAGCGTGCAAAACACCGTTTTAAAGTATTTAAACTGTCATATTTATGTATATGTCGTGTGTAATGGCTTATGTTTGAAAAATCAAGATAAAAATGCTGTTTTAAGCATGCAAAAGTATACAAAACACCGTTTTCAAGTATTTAAATTGTCATATTCATGTTTCTGTCGTGTATAATAGCTAATGTTGGTGAAAGCAAGATAAAAATGCTGTTTTAAGCATGCAAAAGCATACAAAACACCGTTTTCAAGTATTTAAACTGTCATATTCATGTTTCTGTCGTGTATAATAGCTAATGTTGGTGAAAGCAAGTTAAAAATGCTGTTTTAAGCATACAAAAGCATACAAAACACCGTTTTCAAGAATTTAAACTGTCATATTCATGTTTCTGTCGTGTATAATAGCTAAAGTTGGTAAAAACAAAATAAAAATGCTGTTTTAAGCATACAAAAGCATACAAAACACCGTTTTCAAGTATTTAAACTGTCATATTCATGTATATGTCGTGTGTAATGGCTTATGTTTGCAAAATCAAGATAAAATAGCTGTTTTCACCTTGCAAAAACATACAAAATGCTGTTTTCAAATATTAAAACTGTCATATTCATGTTTCTGTCGTGTATAATAGCTAAAGTTGGTAAAAACAAAAGAAAAATGCTGTTTTAAGCATACAAAAGCATACAAAACACCGTTTTCAAGTATTTAAACTGTCATATTCATGTATATGTAGTGTGTAATGGCTTATGTTTGCAAAATCAAGATAAAATAGATGTTTTCAGCTTGCAAAAACATACAAAATACTGTTTTCAAGTATTTAAACTGTCATATTCATGTTTCTGTCGTGTATAATAGCTAATGTTGGTGAAAGCAAGATAAAAATGCTGTTTTAGGCATACAAAAGCATACAAAACACCGTTTTCAAGAATTTAAACTGTCATATACATGTATATGTCGTGTGTAATGGCTTATGTTTGCAAAATCAAGATAAAATAGCTGTTTTCAGCTTGCAAAAACAAACAAAATGCTGTTTTCAAATATTTAAAGTGTCATATTAATGTTTCTGTCATGTATAATAGCTAATGTTGGTGAAAGCAAGATAAAAATGCTGTTATAAGCATGCAAAAGCATACAAAACACCGTTTTTAAGTATTTAAACTGTCATATTCATGTATAAGTCGTGTGTAATGGCTTATGTTCGCAAAATCAAGATAAAATAGCTGTTTTCAGCTTGCAAAACATACAAAATGCTGTTTTCAAGTATATAAACTGTCATATTCATGTTTCTGTCATGTGTAATAGCTAATGTCGGTGAAAGCAAAATAAAAATGCTGTTTTAAGCAATCAAAAGCATACAAAACACCGTTTTCAAGTATTTAAACTGTCATATTCATGTACATGTCGAGTAATGGCTTAAGTTTGCAAAATCAAGATAAAATAGCTGTTTTAAGCTTGCAAAAACTTGCAAAATGCTGTTTTCAAGTATTTAAACTGTCATATTCATGTTTCTGTCGTGTATAATAGCTAATGTTGGTGAAAGCAAGATAAAAATGCTGTTTTAAGCATGCAAAAGCATACAAAACACCGATTTCAAGTATTAAAACTGTCAAATTCATGTATATGTCGTGTGTAATGGCTTATGTTTGCAAAATTAAGATAAAATAGCTGTTTTCAGCTTGCAAAAACATACAAAATGCTGTTTTCAAGTATTTAAACTGTCATATTAATGTTTCTGTCGTGTATAATGTTATTAAATATTTATATAAATATTAATAACAATTGGTAGCAGAGTGATGGATAATTTTACGTCGAAAATAGAACAGTTAAATTCGTCGAATTACGGAATATGGAGCATCAAGATGGAAGCTTTCTTGGACTCCGAAGGATTAATAGAAGAAGTTATTGATGCTGAAGAACCAATTGAAACAGATAGTACATCAGGACTTAAAAAATATAAAGAATGGTCCTCAATATGTCTCCAGAACAAGCTGTAGTATACAGAGGAATAAAGAATGCTAAATAATTATGGAATAAAATAAAAGAACGATTCGAAGGTCCAACAGAAGAAAAAGCAATAGACTTCATATTAGAATTAGCACGAATCAAAATGAAACAAAATGAAACTATTGGTGAATACATTACAAGAGCATAAGGTTTACAAAGTCAGATTATAATTCTAGGAAAAATTATAACAGAAAGAGAATTTATAAGATTTATTACGGAGGGTCTACTCCAACAATATGAAGGAATAATAACTCCATTATTGCTTAATAAAAATATTAGCTTCAATGATTTAAGACATTCGTTACTTACCTGTGAAAATAAATTAAAAGAAGAAAAAACGACAAATACGAATGCATTTAAAACCATTTGCAGAATGAATGAAAAGGCAAAAGTTTGTTATCATTGCAAAAAGCCAGGTCATATTAGAAAGAATTGCTGGTTTCTTAAGAATAATACTAATGATCAAAATAAATATAAAAAGTACGACAAGAATGATAAAAAGAAATGGACACCAAGAGAACAAGCAAATATAGTTGAAGAAAACACATCGGAAGAATTTGCATTAACAATAAATGAAGAAAATCAGACCACAAATTAACAAAAATGGTATTTGGACTCCGCATGTACATCACATATGACGTCCACAGAAGAATGGTTAGAAGACAGTTTTCCAGAAGAAAAAGAAATTAAGGTTGCTGAAGAAGGAAGAGAGATAAAAGCTGTATCAAGAGGAATTATCAGAGCTTCTGTACAAAATGAGAATGAAGAAATAAACAATGTCCGAATACAAAATGTTCTCTATGTACCAAAACTTCGAGATAATCTACTATCAATACCAAATTTGGTTAATGAAGGTAATAATGTTATATTAAATAAAGAAGGAGCATTCATCTATGATAAATATGATCAGATGATTTGCAAAGGTAAATTTTCAAAAAATATGTTTAGTATTAAACTACGGAAAAGACAACAAGAAAACAAGAAAGAAGAATGTTTTCGTACAGAAGAAGATATAAATATTTGGCATAAACGTTTGGGACATATTAATGAAGAATATTTAAATAAATTACATATGAATCAATCAGTAAGAAATTTAAGAAAATTGCAAGGTAATTTAACAATGTATAAATCATGCATGCAAGGAAAAATGACAAGAATTAAATATGAAGAAACGTACAAAGAAACAACTTCAACTCCATTAGAAAGGATGTATGTCAGATTTATTAAATAAAACTATATTTATATAAATATTAATAACATATAATAGCTAATGTTGGTGAAAGCAAGATAAAAATGCTGTTTTAAGCATGCAAAAGCATACAAAACACCGTTTTCAAGTATTTAAACTGTCATATTCATGTTTCTGTCGTGTATAATAGCTAATGTTGGTGAAAGCAAGATAAAAATTCTGTTTTAAGCGTGCAAAAGCATACAGAACACCGTTTTCAAGTATTTAAACTTTCATATTCATGTATATGTCGTGTGTAATGGCTTATGTTTGCAAAATCAAGATAAAATAGCTGTTTTCAGCTTGCAAAAACATACAAATGCTGTTTTCAAGTATTTAAACTGTCATATTCATGTTGCTGTCGTGTATAATAGCTAATGTTGGTGAAAGCAAGATAAAAATGCTGTTTTAAGAATGCAAAAGCATACAAAACACGGTTTTCAAGTATTTAAACAGTCATATTCATGTATATGTCGTGTGCAATGGCTTACGTTTGCAAAATCAAGATAAAATAGCTGTTTTCAGCTTGCAAAAACATACAAAATGCTGTTTTCAAGTATTTCAACTGTCATATTCATGTTTCTGTCGTGTATAATAGCTAATGTTGGTGAAAGTAAGATAAAAATGCTGTTTTAAGCATGCAAAAGCATACAAAAAATCGTTTTCAAGTATTTAAACTGTTATATTCATGTTTCTGTCGTGTATAATAGGTAATGTTGGTGAAAGCAAGACAAAAATGCTGTTTTAAGCATGCAAAAGCATACAAAACACCGTTTTCAAGTATTTAAACTGTCATATTCATGTACATGTCGTGTGTAATGGCTTATGTTTGCAAAATCAAGATAAAATATCTGTTTTCAGCTTGCAAAAACATACAAAATGCTGTTTTCAAGTATTTAAACTGTCATATTCATGTTTCTGTCGTGTATAATAACTAATGTTGTGAAAGCATGATAAAAATGCTGTTTTAAGCGTGCAAAATCATACAAAACACCGTTTTCAAGTATTTAAACTGTCATATTCATGTATATGTCGTGTGTAATGGCTTATGTTTGCAAAATCAAGATAAAATAGCTGTTTTCAGCTTGCAAAAACATACAAAATGCTGTTTTCAAGTATTTAAACTGTCATATTTATGTTTCTGTCGTGTATAATAGCTAATGTTGGTGAAAGCAAGATAAAAATGCTGTTTTAAGCATGCAAAAGCATACAAAACACGGTTTTCAAGTATTTAATTTGTCATATTCACGTATATGTAGTGTGTAATGGCTTATGTTTGCAAAATCAAGATCAAATAGCTGTTTTCAGTTTGCAAAAACATACAAAATGCTGTTTTCAAGTATTTAAACTGTCATATTCATGTTTCTGTCGTGTATAATAGCTAATGTTAGTGAAAGCAAGAAATAAATGCTGTTTTAAGCATGCAAAAGCATACAAAACACAGTTTTCAAGTATTTAAACTGTCATATTCATGTTTCTTTCGTGTATAATAGCTAATGTTGGTGAAAGCAAGACAAAAATGCTGTTTTAAGCATGCAAAGGCGTGCAAAACACCGTTTTCAAGTATTTAAACAGTCATATTTATTTATATGTCGTGTGTAATTGCTTATGTTTGGAAAATCAAGATAAAAATGCTGTTTTAAGCATGCAAAAGCATACAAAACACCGTTTTCAAGTATTTAAACTGTCATATTCATGTTTCTGTCGTGTATAATAGCTAATGTTGGTGAAAGCAAGACAAAAATGCTGTTTTAGGATGCAAAAGCATACAAAACACCGTTTTCAAGTATTTAAACTGTCATATTTATGTATATGTCGTGTGTAATGGCTTATCTTTGCAAAATCAAGATAAAATAGCTGTTTTCAGCTTGCAAAAACATACAAAATGCTGTTTTCAAGTATTTAGACTGTCATATTCATGTTTCTGTAGTGTATAATAGCTAATGTTGGTGAAAGCAAGATAAAAATGCTGTTTTAAGCATACAAAAGCATACAAAACACCGTTTTCAAGAATTTAAACTGTCATATTCATGTATATGTCGTGTGTAATGGCTTATGTTTGCAAAATCAAGATAAAATAGCTGTTTTCAGCTTGCAAAAACAAACAAAATGCTGTTTTCAAATATTTAAACTGTCATATTAATGTTTCTGTCGTGTATAATAGCTAATGTTGGTGAAAGCAAGATAAAAATGCTTTTTTAGCATGCAAAAGCATACAAAACACCGTTTTCAAGTATTTAAACTGTCATATTCATGTATATGTCGTGTGTAATGGCTTATGTTTGCAAAATCAAGATAAAATAGCTGTTTCAGCTTGCAAAAACATACAAAATGCTGTTTTCAAGTATTTAAACTGTCATATTCATGTTTCTGTCGTGTATAATAGCTAATGTTGGTGAAAGCAAGATAAAAATGCTGTTTTAAGCATGCAAAAGCATACCAGACACCGTTTTCAAGTATTTAAACTGTCATATTCATGTATATGTCGTGTGTAATGGCTTATGTTTGCAAAATCAAAATAAAATATCTGTTTTCAGCTTGTAAAAACATACAAAATGCGGTTTAAAGTATATAAACTGTCATATTCATGTTTCTGTCGTGTGCTAATGTTGGTGAAAGCAAGATAAAAATGCTGTTTTAAGCGTGCAAAAGCATACAAAACATGGTTTTCAAGTATTTAAACTGTAATATTCATGTATACGTTGTGTAATGGCTTATGTTTGCAAAATCAAGATAAAATAGCTGTTTTCAGCTTGCAAAAACATACAAAATTCTGTTTTCAAGTATTTAAACTATCACATTCATGTTTCTGTCGTGTATAATAGCTAATGTTGGTGAAAGCAAGATAAAAATGCTGTTTTAAGCATACAAAAGCATACAAAACACCGTTTTCAAGAATTTAATTGTCATATTCTTGTACATGTCGTGCGTAATGGCTTATGTTTGCAAAATCAAGATAAAAATGCTGTTTTAAGCATGCAAAAGCATACAAAACACCGTTTTCAAGAATTTTACCTGTCATATTCATGTTTTTGTCGTGTATAATAGCTAATGTTGGTGAAAGCAAGACAAAAATGCTGTTTTAAGCATGCAAAAGCATACAAAACACCGTTTTCAAGTTTTTAACTGTCATATTCATGTATATGTCGTGTGTGATGGCTTATGTTTGCAAAATCAAGATAAAATAACTGTTTTCAACTTGCAAAAACATACAAAATGCTGTTTTCAAGTATTTAAACTGTCATATTCATGTTTCTGTCGTGTATAATAGCTAATGTTGGTGAAAGCAAGATAAAAATGCTGTTTTAAGCATACAAAAGCATACAAAACACCATTTTCAAGTATTTAAACTGTCATATTCATGTATATGTCGTGTTTAATGGCTTATGTTTGCAAAATCAAGATAAAATAGCTGTTTTCAGCTTGCAAAAACATACAAAATGCTGTTTTCAAGTATTTAAACTGTCATATTCATGTTTCTGTCGTGTATAATAGTTAATGTTGGTGAAAGCAAGATAAAAATGCTGTTTTAAGCATGCAAAACATATAAAACACCGTTTTCAAGTATTTAAACTGTCATATTCATGTTTCTGTCGTGTATAATAGCTAATGTTGGTGAAAGCAAGATAAAAATGCTGTTTTAAGCATGCAAAAGCATACAAAACACCGTATTCAAGTATTTAAACTGTCATATTTATGTTTTTGTCGTGTATAATAGCTAATGTTGGTGAAAGCAAGATAAAAATGCTGTTTAAAGCATACAAAAGAATACAAAACACCGTTTTCAAGTATTTAAACTGTCATATTCATGTATATGGCGTGTGTAATGGCTTATGTTTGCAAAATCAAGATAAAATATCTGTTTTCAGCTTGCAAAAACATACAAAATTCTGTTTTCAAGTATTTAAACTGTCATATTCATGTTTCTGTCATGTATAATAGCTAATGTTGGTGAAAACAAGATAAAAATGCTGTTTTAAGCATACAAAAGCATACAAAACACCGTTTTCAAGAATTTAAACTGTCATATTCATGTATATGTCGTGTGTAATGGCTTATGTTTGCAAAATCAAGATAAAATAGCTGTTTTCAGCTTGCAAAAACAAACAAAATGCTGTTTTCAAATATTTAAACTGTCATATTAATGTTTCTGTCGTGTATAATAGCTAATGTTGGTGAAAGCAAGATAAAAATGCTTTTTTAAGCATGCAAAAGCATACAAAACACCGTTTTCAAGTATTTAAACTGTCATATTCATGTATATGTCGTGTTTAATGGCTTATGTTTGCAAAATCAAGATAAAATAGCTGTTTTCAGCTTGCAAAAACATACAAAATGCTGTTTTCAAGTATTTAAACTGTCATATTCATGTTTCTGTCGTGTATAATAGTTAATGTTGGTGAAAGCAAGATAAAAATGCTGTTTTAAGCATGCAAAACATATAAAACACCGTTTTCAAGTATTTAAACTGTCATATTCATGTTTCTGTCGTGTATAATAGCTAATGTTGGTGAAAGCAAGATAAAAATGCTGTTTTAAGCATGCAAAAGCATACAAAACACCGTTTTCAAGTATTTAAACTGTCATATTCATGTTTTTGTCGTGTATAATAGCTAATGTTGGTGAAAGCAAGATAAAAATGCTGTTTAAAGCATACAAAAGAATACAAAACACCGTTTTCAAGTATTTAAACTGTCATATTCATGTATATGGCGTGTGTAATGGCTTATGTTGCAGAAAAGACGTGTGATGAGATAGACGTTGTAGTAGCGTGCTCCGGCGAACGTAAATTGATTTGCAAAAACTTATTTTTTTTAAGTATCTGTTTAAAGTTCAACCATCTTTAAGCATAATCAATCCAAGATGCTTACCCGCGATGACAAGGATACCATCATAGATCTAATAAGCACCTCTTTTTTGAGGTTGAGTGCAAATAAAGAGTGGCTGAATACTATTGTCACCGAAGTGTCTTGTGCGGTTGAAAAAGTGTTTGGTGCTAAAATAAAAGCATTGGAAGATGAACTGCTTAACGTGAAACGAGAAAATCGTGATCTTAATAATAAATACTTAAATACCGCTCAAAATGTAGACAATCTCGAACAATATACTCGGCGTAATAATATACGTATTTTCGGACTTCCCGAAGTGCGAAATGAAAATATGGATGAACGTATAGTGAACTTCTGCCGTACTGATCTACATGTGAACATTGATGTAAACGAAATTGACCGCTGCCATCGGATAGGTGTACCCAAGAAAAATACAACCAGGCCCGTCATCGTTAAATTTGTGAGCTATCGTTCTCGTGACAAAATCTTCAAGGAGAAGAAAAAACTAAAGGGTTCTGGTATTACAATTCGTGAAGACCTAACATCATCAAGGGTAGCCGTTCTTAGAGCTGCAATTGAAAAGTTTTCCACCGCCAACGTTTGGACATCAGATGGACGAATATTCATCAACACAACTACTAACGGTCAGCCCAAAAAGTTCATAGTCTCTAATATTAAGGATTTGGCTAAAATTGTACCATCTTAACGCATTTAACTTTATATTTAATTGTTACTTTACATCAATTTTATTTTAAAAATAAAAGTGAGTCGAAATTTACTAAACACATCAAATTGCAAATCTACTGAGTCAGTGTCTTAACTTAAGTATATATGCCTGAACATGCTTCTCGTCGCTTACCTGTGAACTATACACCTGAAACCTTGAAGATTTCAGTAATTATTATTTTTCTGTCCTTTCTTGTTAAATGTCACAATCATATGATATCGATGCTGAAGTCACTGACCTTTATAAAACGTTTACATTTGGACATTTAAATGTGAGATCAATCAACTCCTGTTTCTTTGAATTTAAAGAATATTTAAATGAAAATAAGTTTGATGTGTTCGCCGTATGCGAAACATGGATCTGCTCTACCTCCCCAGCCTCTTTATTCAATATCGATGGTTATACGCTAATTAGTTTGCAAAGATCACATAAAAGAGGAGGTGGTGTGGCATTTTATATAAGAAATGGGTTACCAGTTAAGGTTCTAGATACAAGTTTTGTTAATGATAATAATATTGAACATTTGTGGATTTTATGTAATGTTAATAATAAGAAAATTTGCTTTGGCGTTATCCTACAACCCTTATTCAGAATTATATAAAGATCTTGATATTTTAAATGCTATCTTTGCAGAATTTATTCCTCAATCAGACTATTTGATTTGTGCAGGAGACATAAATATTAATTTATTATCAATGGACGCACGTTCAAATTATTTCAATGATTTATGTTCACTTTCCGGGATGCACCAAATAATTAACGGTATTACAAGACCAAGTAGTGCGACATTAATTGATATTATTCTTGTCTCTGATAAATCTATCTGCACAAACTCAGGTATTCTTGATTCAAATTTTATGTCTGATCATAATTGTGTATATTGTGTTTTAGATTTACCTAAAACAAAAATATCTGGTAAAATAGTTTCATATAGAGACTTCAAAAATTTTAATTCTGATAACTTTTACGCGGACTGTGAATTAATTGATTGGAATTCTATTTTATCATTTTCAGATATTAACGATAAAATATCTACTCTTAATAATTATATTCTCTCATTATTTGATAAACATGCCCCACTGCGGTCAGTAAGATTTCACAAACAGTACAGTCCTTGGATCACTCCGGTCATCCAAATTATGCAGAAAAAAAGAGATAAAGCTTTATTAGACTACAAAAAACACAAAACTGCAGCAAAATTTGACTACTATAAGCAGTTGCGAAATCTTACTACAGCAGCAATTCGCCGTGAAAAGAAAGCATTCCTAGAGCACGATATAAATAATAATATCAAGAATTCAAGTAAATTATGGAATAACTTAAAACGAGTGGGTGTTACTAACACGTCCGCAAAAACGATTCCAGACTCTCTTTGTAATCCTCAAGAATATGGGCAATATCTTCTAGATAACGTTGGTACATCAAATATAAATTCAAATAACATGAATTATTACCTTAATTCTTATTCTGATAAATGTACACCTAATAATAAGTTTCATTTCAATACCGTTGATAGTTATACTATTGGAAATATTTTAAAACACATTAAATCTAATGCTAAAGGTGAAGATGGAATATCCTTGAAAATGATTTTAATTATTCTTCCAGTCATACTAGATTATATAACTCACATCATAAATACGTGTATTTTGGAGGGAGTATTCCGGATATCTGGAAAACAGCTATAGTGAAGCCCATAGCTAAGCAAAACACTTGCTCTACATTTGACGATTTGCGACCTATTAGTATTCTCCCAACACTTTCAAAAATATTAGAACGAGTTTGTTGCAATCAAATCATGAATTATACGATAGAAAATAATATTTTACCTTCTACCCAGTCAGGCTTTAGAAAAGGATATAGCACCAACACCTGCCTATTAAATATTGTAGATGATATTATATCCAACTTTGATAAATCTAAAGCATCTGTACTAATACAAATTGACTTTTCGAAGGCCTTCGACATGGTTAACCATAACTTGCTCCTTGCAAAGCTTAGGTATTATAAGTTTTTCGTCCAGTGCCATTCAGTTGTGTAAAAATTATTTTACTAATAGATTTTTTCGTGTAAATATGACAACGGATAGTAAAGTACTTAATTCTACGAATTTTCCTTCACGTTGCGGTGTTCCACAGGGATCTATATTAGGTCCACTATTCTTCCTAATTTATATTGCGGATATGCCATCTACTTTAAAATTTTGTTCCGCACACTCGTATGCTGATGATACGCAGCTTTTAGCTACGGTTAGTCGCACTAAAAATAGTCGAATCTACTGCAGCAATTAATGCAGATCTGGATAATCTTGTGCAGTGGATTAAGGATAATGGACTCAAGATAAATACTGAAAAATCATCACTCTTAGTTTTTGGAACCAATAACACTCCGGATTTATTTCTGGATGGTAGTAAGTTAATACGAAGCGTTGTAATTAAGAGCCTAGGTCTTTATATAGATGAGTCTCTGAATTTCAAAGCACATTTAATAAAGAAACTATCGGCGGCTAGGCTGAGACTTCGCCATTTGTATCAATTTCGTCATGTTCTTTCTTCTGAAGTAAAATTACGTATCATTAACACCTTAATTCTGCCGTTGTTTGACTATTGCGCGTGCGTATTCATTCCAAATTTGACGCAATCGGACAAACAAACTATTACTCTCCTCCAAAATTCGTGTTTGAGATATATCTACAGTGTAAGAAAATATGATCACATCTCTAGTTACCGTACAATGGCTAATATGATTTCAGTGGACGACCGCGTGAAAAACAGTTACATATGTCTTACACATAAAATTAAACTCACTGGTACTCCATCTTATCTATACGACAAGCTTATCTATAGATATTACAATTATGAGTTTCGCGAAAAAGATTTATATAGTGTACCAACGTTTAAGAAGACAAAATTTAAAAGTTCATTTTCATATCTTGCTCCAACATTATATAATAGTATCCCTGATAATTTGAAATCTCTATCAATTAACTCATTCAAAACTAATGTTTCCGAATTATCTAAAATTAAACACTGATTATTTTCTATGTATCTAGACTATATAATTATACCTGTTCTGCTGTAAAATTTGTAAATGTTAATTTCTGTATATTTGTATGTATATTTTGTACATGTCTTTCATTTATATTTTTTTGTAATTTCATATTGTATTGGTTAGGTGGAAGAGCAGCCTTTGGCTGAACCTCGCCATTGACTCGTTGTCAATAAAGTTTATTATTATTATTATTATTATTATTATGTTTGCAAAATCAAGATAAAATATCTGTTTTCAGCTTGCAAAAACATACAAAATTCTGTTTTCAAGTATTTAAACTGTCATATTCATGTTTCTGTCATGTATAATAGCTAATGTTGGTGAAAACAAGATAAAAATGCTGTTTTAAGCATATAAAAGCATACAAAACACCGTTTTCAAGAATTTAAACTGTCATATTCATGTATATGTCGTGTGTAATGGCTTATGTTTGCAAAATCAAGATAAAATAGCTGTTTTCAGCTTGCAAAAACAAACAAAATGCTGTTTTCAAATATTTAAACTGTCATATTAATGTTTCTGTCGTGTATAATAGCTAATGTTGGTGAAAGCAAGATAAAAATGCTTTTTTAAGCATGCAAAAGCATACAAAACACCGTTTTCAAGTATTTAAACTGTCATATTCATGTATATGTCGTGTGTAATGGCTTATGTTTGCAAAATCAAGATAAAATAGCTGTTTCAGCTTGCAAAAACATACAAAATGCTGTTTTCAAGTATTTAAACTGTCATATTCATGTTTCTGTCGTGTATAATAGCTAATGTTGGTGAAAGCAAGATAAAAATGCAGTTTTAAGCATGCAAAAGCATACAAAACACCGTTTTTAAGTATTTAAACTGTCATATTCATGTTTCTGTCGTGTATAATAGCTAATGTTGGTGAAAGCAAGATAAAAATGCTGTTTTAAGCATGCAAAACCATACAAAACACACTTTTCAAGTATTTAATCTGTCATATTCATGTATATGTCGTGTGTAATGGCTTATGTTTGCAAAATCAAGATAAAATAGCTGTTTTCAGCTTGCAAAAACATACAAAATTCTGTTTTCAAGTATTTAAATTGTCAAATTCATATTTCTGTCGTGTATAATAGCTAATATTGGTGAAAGCAAGATAAAAACGCTGTTTTAAGCATGCAAGAGTTAACAAAACACCGTTTTCAAGTGTTTAAACTGTCATATTCATGTATATGTGCAAAATCAAGATGAAATAGCTGTTTTCTGCTTGCAAAACATACAAAATGCTGTTTTCAAGTTTTTAAACTGTCATATTCATGTTTCTGTCGTGTATAATAGCTAATGTTGGTAAAAGCAAGATAAAAATGCTGTTTTAAGCATGCAAAAGCTTACTAAACACCGTTTTCAAGTATTTAAACTGTCATATTCATGTTTCTGTCGTGTATAATAGCTAATGTTGGTGAAAGCAAGATAAAAATGCTGTTTTAAGCATGCAAAAGCATACCAGACACCGTTTTCAAGTATTTAAACTGTCATATTCATGTATATGTCGTGTGTATAGGCTTATGTTTGCAAAATCAAAATAAAATATCTGTTTTCAACTTGTAAAAACATACAAAATGCGGTTTAAAGTATATAAACTGTCATATTCATGTTTCTGTCGTGTGCTAATGTTGGTGAAAGCAAGATAAAAATGCTGTTTTAAGCGTGCAAAAGCATACAAAACATGGTTTTCAAGTATTTAAACTGTAATATTCATGTATACGTCGTGTAATGGCTTATGTTTGCAAAATCAAGATAAAATAGCTGTTTTCAGCTTGCAAAAACATACAAAATTCTGTTTTCAAGTATTTAAACTATCACATTCATGTTTCTGTCGTGTATAATAGCTAATGTTGGTGAAAGCAAGATAAAAATGCTGTTTTAAGCATACAAAACACCGTTTTCAAGAATTTAATTGTCATATTCTTGTACATGTCGTGCGTAATGGCTTATGTTTGCAAAATCAAGATAAAAATGCTGTTTTAAGCATGCAAAAGCATACAAAAACACCGTTTTCAAGAATTTTAACTGTCATATTCATGTTTCTGTTGTGTATAATAGCTAATGTTGGTGAAAGCAAGACAAAAATGCTGTTTTAAGCATGCAAAAGCATACAAAACACCGTTTTCAAGTTTTTAACTGTCATATTCATGTATATGTCGTGTGTGATGGCTTATGTTTGCAAAATCAAGATAAAATAACTGTTTTCAACTTGCAAAAACATACAAAATGCTGTTTTCAAGTATTTAAACTGTCATATTCATGTTTCTGTCGTGTATAATAGCTAATGTTAATGAAAGCAAGATAAAAATGCTGTTTTAAGCATACAAAAGCATACAAAACACCATTTTCAAGTATTTAAACTGTCATATTCATGTATATGTCGTGTTTGAATGGCTTATGTTTGCAAAATCAAGATAAAATAGATGTTTTCAGCTTGCAAAAAACATACAAAATGCTGTTTTCAAGTATTTAAACTGTCATATTCATGTTTCTGTCGTGTATAATAGTTAATGTTGGTGAAAGCAAGATAAAAATGCTGTTTTAAGCATGCAAAACATATAAAACACCGTTTTCAAGTATTTAAACTGTCATAGTCATGTTTCTGTCGTGTATAATAGCTAATGTTGGTGAAAGCAAGATAAAAATGCTGTTTTAAGCATGCAAAAGCATACAAAACACCGTTTTCCAAGTATTTAAACTGTCATATTCATGTTTTTGTCGTGTATAATAGCTAATGTTGGTGAAAGCAAGATAAAAATGCTGTTTAAAGCATACAAAAGAATACAAAACACCGTTTTCAAGTGTTTAAACTGTCATATTCATGTATATGGCGTGTGTAATGGCTTATGTTTGCATTTGCAAAATCAAGATAAAATAGCTGTTTTCAGCTTGCAAAAACATACAAAATGCTGTTTTCAAGTATTTAGACTGTCATATTCATGTTTCTGTCGTGTATAATAGCTAATGTTGGTAAAAGCAAGATAAAAATGCTGTTTTAAGCATACAAAAGCATACAAAACACCGTTTTCAAGAATTTAAACTGTCATATTCATGTATATGTCGTGTGTAATGGCTTATGTTTGCAAAATCAAGATAAAATAGCTGTTTTCAGCTTGCAAAAACAAAAAAAATGCTGTTTTCAAATATTTAAACTGTCATATTAATGTTTCTGTCGTGTATAATAGCTAATGTTGGTGAAAGCAAGATAAAAATGCTTTTTTAAGCATGCAAAAGCATACAAAACACCGTTTTCAAGTATTTAAACTGTCATATTCATGTATATGTCGTGTGTAATGGCTTATGTTTGCAAAATCAAGATAAAATAGCTGTTTCAGCTTGCAAAAACATACAAAATGCTGTTTTTAAGTATTTAAACTGTCATATTCATGTTTCTGTCGTGTATAATAGCTAATGTTGGTGAAAGCAAGAAAAAATGCAGTTTTAAGCATGCAAAAGCATACAAAACACCGTTTTTAAGTATTTAAACTGTCATATTCATGTTTCTGTCGTGTATAATAGCTAATGTTGGTGAAAGCAAGATAAAAATGCTGTTTTAAGCATGCAAAAGCATACAAAACACACTTTTCAAGTATTTAATCTGTCATATTCATGTATATGTCGTGTGTAATGGCTTATGTTTGCAAAATCAAGATAAAATAGCTGTTTTCAGCTTGCAAAAACATACAAAATGCTGTTTTCAAGTATTTAAATTGTCAAATTCATGTTTCTGTCGTGTATAATAGCTAATATTGGTGAAAGCAAGATAAAAACGCTGTTTTAAGCATGCAAGAGCAAACAAAACACCGTTTTCAAGTGTTTAAACTGTCATATTCATGTATATGTGCAAAATCAAGATGAAATAGCTGTTTTCTGCTTGCAAAACATACAAAATGCTGTTTTCAAGTTTTTAAACTGTCATATTCATGTTTCTGTCGTGTATAATAGCTAATATTGGTAAAAGCAAGATAAAAATGCTGTTTTAAGCATGCAAAAGCATACTAAACACCGTTTTCAAGTATTTAAACTGTCATATTCATGTTTCTGTCGTGTATAATAGCTAATGTTGGTGAAAGCAAGATAAAAATGCTGTTTTAAGCATGCAAAAGCATACCAGACACCGTTTTCAAGTATTTAAACTGTCATATTCATGTATATGTCGTGTGTAATGGCTTATGTTTGCAAAATCAAGATAAAATATCTGTTTTCAGCTTGCAAAAACATACAAAATGCGGTTTAAAGTATATAAACTGTCATATTCATGTTTCTGTCGTGTATAATAGCTAATGTTGGTGAAAGCAAGATAAAAATGCTGTTTTAAGCGTGCAAAAGCATACAAAACATGGTTTTCAAGTATTTAAACTGTCATATTCATGAATACGTCGTGTGTAATGGCTTATGTTTGCAAAATCAAGATAAAATAGCTGTTTTCAGCTTGCAAAAACATACAAAATGCTGTTTTCAAGTATTTAAACTATCACATTCATGTTTCTGTCGTGTATAATAGCTAATGTTGGTGAAAGCAAGATAAAAATGCTGTTTTAAGCATACAAAAGCATACAAAACACCGTTTTCAAGAATTTAATTGTCATATTCATGTACATGTCGTGCGTAATGGCTTATGTTTGCAAAATCAAGATAAAAATGCTGTTTTAAGCATGCAAAAGCATACAAAAGACCGTTTTCAAGTATTTTAACTGTCATATTCATGTTTCTGTCGTGTATAATAGCTAATGTTGGTGAAAGCAAGACAAAAATGCTGTTTTAGGCATGCAAAAGCATACAAAACACCGTTTTCAAGTTTTTAACTGTCATATTCATGTATATGTCGTGTGTGATGGCTTATGTTTGCAAAATCAAGATAAAATAACTGTTTTCAGCTTGCAAAAACATACAAAATGCTGTTTTCAAGTATTTAAACTGTCATATTCATGTTTCTGTCGTGTATAATAGCTAATGTTGGTGAAAGCAAGATAAAAATGCTGTTTTAAGCATACAATAGCATACAAAACACCATTTTCAAGTATTTAAACTGTCATAGTCATGTATATGTCGTGTTTAATGGCTCATGTTTGCAAAATCAAGATAAAATAGCTGTTTTCAGCTTGCAAAAACATACAAAATGCTGTTTTCAAGTATTTAAACTGTCATATTCATGTTTCTGTCGTGTATAATAGTTAATGTTGGTGAAAGCAAGATAAAAATGCTGTTTTAAGCATGCAAAACATATAAAACACCGTTTTCAAGTATTTAAACTGTCATATTCTTGTTTCTGTCGTGTATAATAGCTAATGTTGGTGAAAGCAAGATAAAAATGCTGTTTTAAGCATGCAAAAGCGTACAAAACAACGTTTTCAAGTATTTGAACTGTCATATTCATGTTTTTGTCGTGTATAATAGCTAATGTTGGTGAAAGCAAGATAAAAATGCTGTTTAAAGCATACAAAAGAATACAAAACACCGTTTTCAAGTATTTAAACTGTCATATTCATGTATATGGCGTGTGTAATGGCTTATGTTTGCAAAATCAAGATAAAATATCTGTTTTCAGCTTGCAAAAACATACAAAATTCTGTTTTCAAGTATTTAAACTGTCATATTCATGTTTCTGTCATGTATAATAGCTAATGTTGGTGAAAGCAAGATAAAAATGCTGTTTTTAGCGTGCAAAAGCATACAAAACACGGTTTTCAAGTATTTAAACTGTCATATTCATGTATATGTCGTGTGTAATGGTTTATGTTTTGCAAAATCAAGATAAAATAGCTGTTTTCAGCTTGCAAAAACATACAAAATGCTGTTTTCAAGTATTTAAACAGTCATATTCATGTTTCTGTCGTGTATAATAGCTAATGTTGGTGAAAGCAAGATAAAAATGCTGTTTTAAACATGCAAAAGCATACAAAACACCGTTTTCAAGTATTTAAACTGTCATATTCATGTACATGTCGTGCGTAATGGCTTATGTTTGCAAAATCAAGATAAAAATGCTGTTTTAAGCATGCAAAAGCATACAAAACACCGTTTTCAAGTATTTTAACTGTCATATTCATGTTTCTGTCGTGTATAATAGCTAATGTTGGTGTAAGCAAGACAAAAATGCTGTTTTAAGCATGCAAAAGCATACAAAACACCGTTTTCAAGTTTTTAACTGTCATATTCATGTATATGTCGTGTGTGATGGCTTATGTTTGCAAAATCAAGATAAAATAACTGTTTTCAGCTTGCAAAAACATACATAATGCTGTTTTCAAGTATTTAAACTGTCATATTCATGTTTCTGTCGTGTATAATAGCTAATGTTGGTGAAAGCATGATAAAAATGCTGTTTTAAGCATACAAAAGCATACAAAACACCATTTTCAAGTATTTAAACTGTCATATTCATGTATATGTAGTGTGTAATGGCTTATGTTTGCAAAATCAAGATAAAATAGATGTTTTCAGCTTGCAAAAACATACAAAATACTGTTTTCAAGTATTTAAACTGTCATATTCATGTTTCTGTCGTGTATAATAGCTAATGTTGGTGAAAGCAAGATAAAAATGCTGTTTTAGGCATACAAAAGCATACAAAACACCGTTTTCAAGAATTTAAACTGTCATATACATGTATATGTCGTGTGTAATGGCTTATGTTTGCAAAATCAAGATAAAATAGCTGTTTTCAGCTTGCAAAAACAAACAAAATGCTGTTTTCAAATATTTAAACTGTCATATTAATGTTTCTGTCGTGTATAATAGCTAATGTTGGTGAAAGCAAGATAAAAATGCTGTTTTAAGCATGCAAAAGCATACAAGCCACCGTTTTTAAGTATTTAAACTGTCATATTCATGTATAAGTCGTGTGTAATGGCTTATGTTCGCAAAATCAAGATAAAATAGCTGTTTTCAGCTTGCAAAACATACAAAATGCTGTTTTCAAGTATATAAACTGTCATATTCATGTTTCTGTCGTGTGTAATAGCTAATGTCGGTGAAAGCAAGATAAAAATGCTGTTTTAAGCAATCAAAAGCATACAAAACACCGTTTTCAAGTATTTAAACTGTCATATTTATGTTTCTGTCGTGTATAATAGCTAATGTTAGTGAAAGCAAGACAAAAATGCTGTTTTAATCATGCAAAAGCGTGCAAAACACCGTTTTAAAGTATTTAAACTGTCATATTTATGTATATGTCGTGTGTAATGGCTTATGTTTGAAAAATCAAGATAAAAATGCTGTTTTAAGCATGCAAAAGAATACAAAACACCGTTTTCTAGTATTTAAACTGTCATATTCATGTTTCTGTCGTGTATAATAGCTAATGTTGGTGAAAGCAAGATAAAAATGCTGTTTTAAGCATGCAAAAGCATACAAAACACCGTTTTCAAGTATTTAAACTGTCATATTCATGTTTCTGTCGTGTATAATAGCTAATGTTGGTGAAAGCAAGTTAAAAATGCTGTTTTAAGCATACAAAAGCATACAAAACACCGTTTTCAAGAATTTAAACTGTCATATTCATGTTTCTGTCGTGTATAATAGCTAAAGTTGGTAAAAACAAAATAAAAATGCTGTTTTAAGCATACAAAAGCATACAAAACACCGTTTTCAAGTATTTAAACTGTCATATTCATGTATATGTCGTGTGTAATGGCTTATGTTTGCAAAATCAAGATAAAATAGCTGTTTTCACCTTGCAAAAACATACAAAATGCTGTTTTCAATTATTTAAACTGTCATATTCATGTTTCTGTCGTGTATAATAGCTTAAGTTGGTAAAAACAAAATAAAAATGCTGTTTTAAGCATACAAAAGCATACAAAACACAGTTTTCAAGTATTTAAACTGTCATATTCATGTATATGTAGTGTGTAATGGCTTATGTTTGCAAAATCAAGATAAAATAGATGTTTTCAGCTTGCATAAACATACAAAATACTGTTTTCAAGTATTTAAACTGTCATATTCATGTTTCTGTCGTGTATAATAGCTAATGTTGGTGAAAGCAAGATAAAAATGCTGTTTTAGGCATACAAAAGCATACAAAACACCGTTTTCAAGAATTTAAACTGTCATATACATGTATATGTCGTGTGTAATGGCTTATGTTTGCAAAATCAAGATAAAATAGCTGTTTTCAGCTTGCAAAAACAAACAAAATGCTGTTTTCAAATATTTAAACTGTCATATTAATGTTTCTGTCGTGTATAATAGCTAATGTTGGTGAAAGCAAGATAAAAATGCTGTTTTAAGCATGCAAAAGCATACAAAACACCGTTTTTAAGTATTTAAACTGTCATATTCATGTACATGTCGAGTAATGGCTTAAGTTTGCAAAATCAAGATAAAATAGCTGTTTTAAGCTTGCAAAAACACGCAAAATGCTGTTTTCAAGTATTTAAACTGTCATATTCATGTTTCTATCGTGTATAATAGCTAATGTTGGTGAAAGCAAGATAAAAATGCTCTTTAAAGCATGCAAAAGCATACAAAACACCGTTTTCAAGTATTTAAACTGTCATATTCTAGTTTCTGTCGTGTATAATAGCTAATGTTGGTGAAAGCAAGATAAAAATGCTGTTTTAAGCATGCAAAAGCATACAAAACACCGATTTCAAGTATTAAAACTGTCATATTCATGTATATGTCGTGTGTAATGGCTTATGTTTGCAAAATCAAGATAAAATAGCTGTTTTCAGCTTGCAAAAACATACAAAATGCTGTTTTCAAGTATTTAAACTGTCATATTAATGTTTCTGTCGTGTATAATGTTATTAAATATTTATATAAATATTAATAACAATTGGTAGCAGAGTGATGGATAATTTTACGTCGAAAATAGAACATTTAAATTCGTCGAATTACGGAATATGGAGCATCAAGATGGAAGCTTTCTTGGACTCCGAAGGATTAATAGAAGAAGTTATTGATGCTGAAGAACCAATTGAAACAGATAGTACATCAGGACTTAAAAAATATAAAGAATGGTCCTCAATATGTCTCCAGAACAAGCTGTAGTATACAGAGGAATAAAGAATGCTAAAGAATTATGGAATAAAATAAAAGAACGATTCGAAGGTCCAACAGAAAAAAAAGCAATAGACTTCATATTAGAATTAGCACGAATCAAAATGAAACAAAATGAAACTATTGGTGAATACATTACAAGAGCATAAGGTTTACAATGTCAGATTATAATTCTAGGAAAAATTATAACAGAAAGAGAATTTATAAGATTTATTACGGAGGGTCTACTCCAACAATATGAAGGAATAATAACTCCATTATTGCTTAATAAAAATATTAGCTTCAATGATTTAAGACATTCGTTACTTACCTGTGAAAATAAATTAAAAGAAGAAAAAACGACAAATACGAATGCATTTAAAACCATTTGCAGAATGAATGAAAAGGCAAAAGTTTGTTATCATTGCAAAAAGCCAGGTCATATTAGAAAGAATTGCTGGTTTCTTAAGAATAATACTAATGATCAAAATAAATATAAAAAGTACGACAAGAATGATAAAAAGAAATGGACACCAAGAGAACAAGCAAATATAGTTGAAGAAAACACATCGGAAGAATTTGCATTAACAATAAATGAAGAAAATCAGACCACAAATTAACAAAAATGGTATTTGGACTCCGCATGTACATCACATATGACGTCCACAGAAGAATGGTTAGAAGAAAAAGAAATTAAGGTTGCTGAAGAAGGAAGAGAGATAAAAGCTGTATCAAGAGTAATTATCAGAGCTTCTGTACAAAATGAGAATGAAGAAATAAACAATGTCCGAATACAAAATGTTCTCTATGTACCAAAACTTCGAGATAATCTACTGTCAATACCAAATTTGGTTAATGAAGGTAATACTGTTATATTAAATAAAGAAGGAGCATTCATCTATGATAAATATGATCAGATGATTTGCAAAGGTAAATTTTCAAAAAATATGTTTAGTATTAAACTACGGAAAGACAACAAGAAAACAAGAAAAAAGAATGTTTTCGTACAGAAGAAGATATAAATATTTGGCATAAACGTTTGGGACATATACATGAAGAATATTTAAATAAATTACATATGAATCAATCAGTAAGAAATTTAAGAAAATTGCAAGGTAAATTAACAATGTGTAAATCATGCATGCAAGGAAAAATGACAAGAAAAAAAATATGAAGAAACGTACAAAGAAACAACTTCAACTCCATTAGAAAGGATGTATGTCAGATTTATTAAATAAAACTATATTTATATAAATATTAATAACATATAATAGCTAATGTTGGTGAAAGCAAGATAAAAATGCTGTTTTAAGCATGCAAAAGCATACAAAACACCGTTTTCAAGTATTTAAACTGTCATATTCATGTTTCTGTCGTGTATAATAGCTAATGTTGGTGAAAGCAAGATTAAAATTCTGTTTTAAGCGTGCAAAAGCATACAAAACACCGTTTTCAAGTATTTAAACTGTCATATTCATGTATATGTCGTGTGTAATGGCTTATGTTTGCAAAATCAAGATAAAATAGCTGTTTTCAGCTTGCAAAAACATTCAAAATGCTGTTTTCAAGTATTTAAACTGTCATATTCATGTTGCTGTCGTGTATAATAGCTAATGTTGGTGAAAGCAAGATAAAAATGCTGTTTTAAGAATGCAAAAGCATACAAAACACGGTTTTCAAGTATTTAAACTGTCATATTCATGTATATGTCGTGTGTAATGGCTTACGTTTGCAAAATCAAGATAAAATAGCTGTTTTCAGCTTGCAAAAACATACAAAATGCTGTTTTCAAGTATTTCAACTGTCATATTCATGTTTCTGTCGTGTATAATAGCTAATGTTGGTGAAAGTAAGATAAAAATGCTGTTTTAAGCATGCAAAAGCATACAAAAAATCGTTTTAAAGTATTTAAACTGTCATATTCATGTTTCTGTCGTGTATAATAGGTAATGTTGGTGAAAGCAACACAAAAATGCTGTTTTAAGCATGCAAAAGCATACAAAACAACGTTTTCAAGTATTTAAACTGTCATATTTATGTATATGTCGTGTGTAATGGCTTATGTTTGCAAAATCAAGATAAAATAGCTGTTTTCAGCTTGCAAAAACATACAAAATGCTGTTTTCAAGTATTTAGACTGTCATATTCATGTTTCTGTCGTGTATAATAGCTAATGTTGGTGAAAGCAAGATAAAAATGCTGTTTTAAGCATACAAAAGCATACAAAACACCGTTTTCAAGAATTTAAACTGTCATATTCATGTATATGTCGTGTGTAATGGCTTATGTTTGCAAAATCAAGATAAAATAGCTGTTTTCAGCTTGCAAAAACAAAAAAAATGCTGTTTTCAAATATTTAAACTGTCATATTAATGTTTCTGTCGTGTATAATAGCTAATGTTGGTGAAAGCAAGATAAAAATGCTTTTTTAAGCATGCAAAAGCATACAAAACACCGTTTTCAAGTATTTAAACTGTCATATTCATGTATATGTCGTGTGTAATGGCTTATGTTTGCAAAATCAAGATAAAATAGCTGTTTCAGCTTGCAAAAACATACAAAATGCTGTTTTTAAGTATTTAAACTGTCATATTCATGTTTCTGTCGTGTATAATAGCTAATGTTGGTGAAAGCAAGAAAAAATGCAGTTTTAAGCATGCAAAAGCATAAAAAACACCGTTTTTAAGTATTTAAACTGTCATATTCATGTTTCTGTCGTGTATAATAGCTAATGTTGGTGAAAGCAAGATAAAAATGCTGTTTTAAGCATGCAAAAGCATACAAAACACACTTTTCAAATATTTAATCTGTCATATTCATGTATATGTCGTGTGTAATGGCTTATGTTTGCAAAATCAAGATAAAATAGCTGTTTTCTGCTTGCAAAAACATACAAAATGCTGTTTTCAAGTATTTAAATTGTCAAATTCATGTTTCTGTCGTGTATAATAGCTAATATTGGTGAAAGCAAGATAAAAACGCTGTTTTAAGCATGCAAGAGCAAACAAAACACCGTTTTCAAGTATTTAAACTGTCATATTCATGTATATGTGCAAAATCAAGATGAAATAGCTGTTTTCTGCTTGCAAAACATACAAAATGCTGTTTTCAAGTTTTTAAACTGTCATATTCATGTTTCTGTCGTGTATAATAGCTAATATTGGTAAAAGCAAGATAAAAATGCTGTTTTAAGCATGCAAAAGCATACTAAACACCGTTTTCAAGTATTTAAACTGTCATATTCATGTTTCTGTCGTGTATAATAGCTAATGTTGGTGAAAGCAAGATAAAAATGCTGTTTTAAGCATGCAAAAGCATACCAGACACCGTTTTAAAGTATTTAAACTGTCATATTCATGTATATGTCGTGTGTAATGGCTTATGTTTGCAAAATCAAGATAAAATATCTGTTTTCAGCTTGCAAAAACATACAAAATGCGGTTTAAAGTATATAAACTGTCATATTCATGTTTCTGTCGTGTATAATAGCTAATGTTGGTGAAAGCAAGATAAAAATGCTGTTTTAAGCGTGCAAAAGCATACAAAACATGGTTTTCAAGTATTTAAACTGTCATATTCATGTATACGTCGTGTGTAATGGCTTATGTTTGCAAAATCAAGATAAAATAGCTGTTTTCAGCTTGCAAAAACATACAAAATGCTGTTTTCAAGTATTTAAACTATCACATTCATGTTTCTGTCGTGTATAATAGCTAATGTTGGTGAAAGCAAGATGAAAATGTTGTTTTAAGCATACAAAAGCATACAAAACACCGTTTTCAAGAATTTAATTGTCATATTCATGTACATGTCGTGCGTAATGGCTTATGTTTGCAAAATCAAGATAAAAATGCTGTTTTAAGCATGCAGAAGCATACAAAAGACCGTTTTCAAGTATTTTAACTGTCATATTCATGTTTCTGTCGTGTATAATAGCTAATGTTGGTGAAAGCAAGACAAAAATGCTGTTTTAAGCATGCAAAAGCATACAAAACACCGTTTTCAAGTTTTTAACTGTCATATTCATGTATATGTCGTGTGTGATGGCTTATGTTTGCAAAATCAAGATAAAATAACTGTTTTCAGCTTGCAAAAACATACAAAATGCTGTTTTCAAGTATTTAAACTGTCATATTCATGTTTCTGTCGTGTATAATAGCTAATGTTGGTGAAAGCAAGATAAAAATGCTGTTTTAAGCATACAAAAGCATACAAAACACCATTTTCAAGTATTTAAACTGTCATAGTCATGTATATGTCGTGTTTAATGGCTCATGTTTGCAAAATCAAGATAAAATAGCTGTTTTCAGCTTGCAAAAACATACAAAATGCTGTTTTCAAGTATTTAAACTGTCATATTCATGTTTCTGTCGTGTATAATAGTTAATGTTGGTGAAAGCAAGATAAAAATGCTGTTTTAAGCATGCAAAACATATAAAACACCGTTTTCAAGTATTTAAACTGTCATATTCTTGTTTCTGTCGTGTATAATAGCTAATGTTGGTGAAAGCAAGATAAAAATGCTGTTTTAAGCATGCAAAAGCGTACAAAACAACGTTTTCAAGTATTTGAACTGTCATATTCATGTTTTTGTCGTGTATAATAGCTAATGTTGGTGAAAGCAAGATAAAAATGCTGTTTAAAGCATACAAAAGAATACAAAACACCGTTTTTAAGTATTTAAACTGTCATATTCATGTATATGGCGTGTGTGATGGCTTATGTTTGCAAAATCAAGATAAAATAACTGTTTTCAGCTTGCAAAAACATACAAAATGCTGTTTTCAAGTATTTAAACTGTCATATTCATGTTTCTGTCGTGTATAATAGCTAATGTTGGTGAAAGCAAGATAAAAATGCTGTTTTAAGCATACAAAAGCATACAAAACACCATTTTCAAGTATTTAAACTGTCATATTCATGTATATGTAGTGTGTAATGGCTTATGTTTGCAAAATCAAGATAAAATAGATGTTTTCAGCTTGCAAAAACATACAAAATACTGTTTTCAAGTATTTAAACTGTCATATTCATGTTTCTGTCGTGTATAATAGCTAATGTTGGTGAAAGCAAGATAAAAATGCTGTTTTAGGCATACAAAAGCATACAAAACACCGTTTTCAAGAATTTAAACTGTCATATACATGTATATGTCGTGTGTAATGGCTTATGTTTGCAAAATCAAGATAAAATAGCTGTTTTCAGCTTGCAAAAACAAACAAAATGCTGTTTTCAAATATTTAAACTGTCATATTAATGTTTCTGTCGTGTATAATAGCTAATGTTGGTGAAAGCAAGATAAAAATGCTGTTTTAAGCATGCAAAAGCATACAAAACACCGTTTTTAAGTATTTAAACTGTCATATTCATGTATAAGTCGTGTGTAATGGCTTATGTTCGCAAAATCAAGATAAAATAGCTGTTTTCAGCTTGCAAAACATACAAAATGCTGTTTTCAAGTATATAAACTGTCATATTCATGTTTCTGTCGTGTGTAATAGCTAATGTCGGTGAAAGCAAGATAAAAATGCTGTTTTAAGCAATCAAAAGCATACAAAACACCGTTTTCAAGTATTTAAACTGTCATATTCATGTTTCTGTCGTGTATAATAGCTAATGTTAGTGAAAGCAAGACAAAAATGCTGTTTTAATCATGCAAAAGCGTGCAAAACACCGTTTTAAAGTATTAAAACTGTCATATTTATGTATATGTCGTGTGTAATGGCTTATGTTTGAAAAATCAAGATAAAAATGCTGTTTTAAGCATGCAAAAGAATACAAAACACCGTTTTCTAGTATTTAAACTGTCATATTCATGTTTCTGTCGTGTATAATAGCTAATGTTGGTGAAAGCAAGATAAAAATGCTGTTTTAAGCATGCAAAAGCATACAAAACACCGTTTTCAAGTATTTAAACTGTCATATTCATGTTTCTGTCGTGTATAATACCTAATGTTGGTGAAAGCAAGTTAAAAATGCTGTTTTAAGCATACAAAAGCATACAAAACACCGTTTTCAAGAATTTAAACTGTCATATTCATGTTTCTGTCGTGTATAATAGCTAAAGTTGGTAAAAACAAAATAAAAATGCTGTTTTAAGCATACAAAAGCATACAAAACACCGTTTTCAATTATTTAAACTGTCATATTCATGTATATGTCGTGTGTAATGGCTTATGTTTGCAAAATCAAGATAAAATAGCTGTTTTCACCTTGCAAAAACATACAAAATGCTGTTTTCAAATATTTAAACTGTCATATTCATGTTTCTGTCGTGTATAATAGCTAAAGTTGGTAAAAACAAAATAAAAATGCTGTTTTAAGCATACAAAAGCATACAAAATACCGTTTTCAAGTATTTAAACTGTCATATTCATGTATATGTAGTGTGTAATGGCTTATGTTTGCAAAATCAAGATAAAATAGATGTTTTCAGCTTGCAAAAACATACAAAATACTGTTTTCAAGTATTTAAACTGTCATATTCATGTTTCTGTCGTGTATAATAGCTAATGTTGGTGAAAGCAAGATAAAAATGCTGTTTTAGGCATACAAAAGCATACAAAACACCGTTTTCAAGAATTTAAACTGTCATATACATGTATATGTCGTGTGTAATGGCTTATGTTTGCAAAATCAAGATAAAATAGCTGTTTTCAGCTTGCAAAAACATACAAAATGCGGTTTAAAGTATATAAACTGTCATATTCATGTTTCTGTCGTGTATAATAGCTAATGTTGGTGAAAGCAAGATAAAAATGCTGTTTTAAGCGTGCAAAAGCATACAAAACATGGTTTTCAAGTATTTAAACTGTCATATTCATGTATACGTCGTGTGTAATGGCTTATGTTTGCAAAATCAAGATAAAATAGCTGTTTTCAGCTTGCAAAAACATACAAAATGCTGTTTTCAAGTATTTAAACTATCACATTCATGTTTCTGTCGTGTATAATAGCTAATGTTGGTGAAAGCAAGATAAAAATGCTGTTTTAAGCATACAAAAGCATACAAAACACCGTTTTCAAGAATTTAATTGTCATATTCATGTACATGTCGTGCGTAATGGCTTATGTTTGCAAAATCAAGATAAAAATGCTGTTTTAAGCATGCAAAAGCATACAAAAGACCGTTTTCAAGTATTTTAACTGTCATATTCATGTTTCTGTCGTGTATAATAGCTAATGTTGGTGAAAGCAAGACAAAAATGCTGTTTTAAGCATGCAAAAGCATACAAAACACCGTTTTCAAGTTTTTAACTGTCATATTCATGTATATGTCGTGTGTGATGGCTTATGTTTGCAAAATCAAGATAAAATAACTGTTTTCAGCTTGCAAAAACATACAAAATGCTGTTTTCAAGTATTTAAACTGTCATATTCATGTTTCTGTCGTGTATAATAGCTAATGTTGGTGAAAGCAAGATAAAAATGCTGTTTTAAGCATACAAAAACATACAAAACACCATTTTCAAGTATTTAAACTGTCATATTCATGTATATGTCGTGTTTAATGGCTTATGTTTGCAAAATCAAGATAAAATAGCTGTTTTCAGCTTGCAAAAACATACAAAATGCTGTTTTCAAGTATTTAAACTGTCATATTCATGTTTCTGTCGTGTATAATAGTGAATGTTGGTGAAAGCAAGATAAAAATGCTGTTTTAAGCATGCAAAACATATAAAACACCGTTTTCAAGTATTTAAACTGTCATATTCTTGTTTCTGTCGTGTATAATAGCTAATGTTGGTGAAAGCAAGATAAAAATGCTGTTTTAAGCATGCAAAAGCGTACAAAACACCGTTTTCAAGTATTTGAACTGTCATATTCATGTTTTTGTCGTGTATAATAGCTAATGTTGGTGAAAGCAAGATAAAAATGCTGTTTAAAGCATACAAAAGAATACAAAACACCGTTTTCAAGTATTTAAACTGTCATATTCATGTATATGGCGTGTGTAATGGCTTATGTTTGCAAAATCAAGATAAAATATCTGTTTTCAGCTTGCAAAAACATACAAAATTCTGTTTTCAAGTATTTAAACTGTCATATTCATGTTTCTGTCATGTATAATAGCTAATGTTGGTGAAAGCAAGATAAAAATGCTGTTTTTAGCGTGCAAAAGCATACAAAACACGGTTTTCAAGTATTTAAACTGTCATATTCATGTATATGTCGTGTGTAATGGTTTATGTTTTGCAAAATCAAGATAAAAATGCTGTTTTAAGCATGCAAAAGCATACAAAACACCGTTTTCAAGTATTTAGACTGTCATATTCATGTATATGGCGTGTGTAATGGCTTATGTTTGCAAAATCAAGATAAAATATCTGTTTTCAGCTTGCAAAAACATACAAAATTCTGTTTTCAAGTATTTAAACTGTCATATTCATGTTTCTGTCGTGTATAATAGCTAATGTTGGTGAAAGCAAGATAAAAATGCTGTTTTAAGCATGCAAAAGCATACAAAACACTGTTTTTAAGTATTTAAACTGTCATATTCATGTATAAGTCGTGTGTAATGGCTTATGTTCGCAAAATCAAGATAAAATAGCTGTTTTCAGCTTGCAAAACATACAAAATGCTGTTTTCAAGTATATAAACTGTCATATTCATGTTTCTGTCGTGTGTAATAGCTAATGTCGGTGAAAGCAAGATGAAAATGCTGTTTTAAGCAATCAAAAGCATACAAAACACCGTTTTCAAGTATTTAAACTGTCATATTCATGTTTCTGTCGTGTATAATAGCTAATGTTAGTGAAAGCAAGACAAAAATGCTGTTTTAATCATGCAAAAGCGTGCAAAACACCGTTTTAAAGTATTTAAACTGTCATATTTATGTATATGTCGTGTGTAATGGCTTATGTTTGAAAAATCAAGATAAAAATGCTGTTTTAAGCATGCAAAAGAATACAAAACACCGTTTTCTAGTATTTAAACTGTCATATTCATGTTTCTGTCGTGTATAATAGCTAATGTTGGTGAAAGCAAGATAAAAATGCTGTTTTAAGCATGCAAAAGCATACAAAACACCGTTTTCAAGTATTTAAACTGTCATATTCATGTTTCTGTCGTGTATAATAGCTAATGTTGGTGAAAGCAAGTTAAAAATGCTGTTTTAAGCATACAAAAGCATGCAAAACACCGTTTTCAAGAATTTAAACTGTCATATTCATGTTTCTGTCGTGTATAATAGCTAAAGTTGGTAAAAACAAAATAAAAATGCTGTTTTAAGCATACAAAAGCATACAAAACACCGTTTTCAAGTATTTAAACTGTCATATTCATGTATATGTCGTGTGTAATGGCTTATGTTTGCAAAATCAAGATAAAATAGCTGTTTTCACCTTGCAAAAACATACAAAATGCTGTTTTCAAATATTTAAACTGTCATATTCATGTTTCTGTCGTGTATAATAGCTAAAGTTGGTAAAAACAAAATAAAAATGCTGTTTTAAGCATACAAAAGCATACAAAACACCGTTTTCAAGTATTTAAACTGTCATATTCATGTATATGTAGTGTGTAATGGCTTATGTTTGCAAAATCAAGATAAAATAGATGTTTTCAGCTTGCAAAAACATACAAAATACTGTTTTCAAGTATTTAAACTGTCATATTCATGTTTCTGTCGTGTATAATAGCTAATGTTGGTGAAAGCAAGATAAAAATGATGTTTTAGGCATACAAAAGCATACAAAACACCGTTTTCAAGAATTTAAACTGTCATATACATGTATATGTCGTGTGTAATGGCTTATGTTTGCAAAATCAAGATAAAATAGCTGTTTTCAGCTTGCAAAAACAAACAAAATGCTGTTTTCAAATATTTAAACTGTCATATTAATGTTTCTGTCGTGTATAATAGCTAATGTTGGTGAAAGCAAGATAAAAATGCTGTTTTAAGCATGCAAAAGCATACAAAACACCGTTTTTAAGTATTTAAACTGTCATATTCATGTATAAGTCGTGTGTAATGGCTTATGTTCGCAAAATCAAGATAAAATAGCTGTTTTCAGCTTGCAAAACATACAAAATGCTGTTTTCAAGTATATAAACTGTCATATTCATGTTTCTGTCGTGTGTAATAGCTAATGTCGGTGAAAGCAAGATAAAAATGCTGTTTTAAGCAATCAAAAGCATACAAAACACCGTTTTCAAGTATTTAAACTGTCATATTCATGTACATGTCGAGTAATGGCTTAAGTTTGCAAAATCAAGATAAAATAGCTGTTTTAAGCTTGCAAAAACACGCAAAATGCTGTTTTCAAGTATTTAAACTGTCATATTCATGTTTCTATCGTGTATAATAGCTAATGTTGGTGAAAGCAAGATAAAAATGCTCTTTAAAGCATGCAAAAGCATACAAAACACCGTTTTCAAGTATTTAAACTGTCATATTCTAGTTTCTGTCGTGTATAATAGCTAATGTTGGTGAAAGCAAGATAAAAATGCTGTTTTAAGCATGCAAAAGCATACAAAACACCGATTTCAAGTATTAAAACTGTCATATTCATGTATATGTCGTTTGTAATGGCTTATGTTTGCAAAATCAAGATAAAATAGCTGTTTTCAGCTTGCAAAAACATACAAAATGCTGTTTTCAAGTATTTAAACTGTCATATTAATGTTTCTGTCGTGTATAATGTTATTAAATATTTATATAAATATTAATAACAATTGGTAGCAGAGTGATGGATAATTTTACGTCGAAAATAGAACAGTTAAATTCGTCGAATTACGGAATATGGAGCATCAAGATGGAAGCTTTCTTGGACTCCGAAGGATTAATAGAAGAAGTTATTGATGCTGAAGAACCAATTGAAACAGATAGTACATCAGGACTTAAAAAATATAAAGAATGGTCCTCAATATGTCTCCAGAACAAGCTGTAGTATACAGAGGAATAAAGAATGCTAAAGAATTATGGAATAAAATAAAAGAACGATTCGAAGGTCCAACAGAAGAAAAAGCAATAGACTTCATATTAGAATTAGCACGAATCAAAATGAAACAAAATGAAACTATTGGTGAATACATTACAAGAGCATAAGGTTTACAAAGTCAGATTATAATTCTAGGAAAAATTATAACAGAAAGAGAATTTATAAGATTTATTACGGAGGGTCTACTCCAACAAAATGAAGGAATAATAACTCCATTATTGCTTAATAAAAATATTAGCTTCAATGATTTAAGACATTCGTTACTTACCTGTGAAAATAAATTAAAAGAAGAAAAAACGACAAATACGAATGCATTTAAAACCATTTGCAGAATGAATGAAAAGGCAAAAGTTTGTTATCATTGCAAAAAGCCAGGTCATTTTAGAAAGAATTGCTGGTTTCTTAAGAATAATACTAATGATCAAAATAAATATAAAAGTACGACAAGAATGATAAAAAGAAATGGACACCAAGAGAACAAGCAAATATAGTTGAAGAAAACACATCGGAAGAATTTGCATTAACAATAAATGAAGAAAATCAGACCACAAATTAACAAAAATGGTATTTGGACTCCGCATGTACATCACATATGACGTCCACAGAAGAATGGTTAGAAGACAGTTATCCAGAAGAAAAAGAAATTAAGGTTGCTGAAGAAGGAAGAGAGATAAAAGCTGTATCAAGAGGAATTATCAGAGCTTCTGTACAAAATGAGAATGAAGAAATAAACAATGACCGAATACAAAATGTTCTCTATGTACCAAAACTTCGAGATAATCTACTGTCAATACCAAATTTGCTTAATGAAGGTAATACTGTTATATTAAATAAAGAAGGAGCATTCATCTATGATAAATATGATCAGATGATTTGCAAAGGTAAATTTTCAAAAAATATGTTTAGTATTAAACTACGGAAAAGACAACAAGAAAACAAGAAAAGAGAATGTTTTCGTACAGAAGAAGATATAAATATTTGGCATAAACTTTTGGGACATATTAATGAAGAATATTTAAATAAATTACATATGAATCAATCAGTAAGAAATTTAAGAAAATTGCAAGGTAAATTAACAATGTGTAAATCATGCATGCAAGGAAAAATGACAAGAATTAAATATGAAGAAACGTACAAAGAAACAACTTCAACTCCATTAGAAAGGATGTATGTCAGATTTATTAAATAAAACTATATTTATATAAATATTAATAACATATAATAGCTAATGTTGGTGAAAGCAAGATAAAAATGCTGTATTAAGCATGCAAAAGCATACAAAACACCGTTTTCAAGTATTTAAACTGTCATATTCATGTTTCTGTCGTGTATAATAGCTAATGTTGGTGAAAGCAAGATAAAAATTCTGTTTTAAGCGTGCAAAAGCATACAAAACACCGTTTTCAAGTATTTAAACTGTCATATTCATGTATATGTCGTGTGTAATGGCTTATGTTTGCAAAATCAAGATAAAATAGCTGTTTTCAGCTTGCAAAAAACATACAAAATGCTGTTTTTAAGTATTTCAACTGTCATATTCATGTTTCTGTCGTGTATAATAGCTAATGTTGGTGAAATTAAGATAAAAATGCTGTTTTAAGCATGCAAAAGCATACAAAAAAATCGTTTTCAAGTAGTTAAACTGTCATATTCATGTTTCTGTCGTGTATAATAGGTAATGTTGGTGAAAGCAAAAAAAAAAA